>PNEQ01084560.1:0-30633 GCA_003012365.1 Medauroidea extradentata
TTATTCATTACAAAAAGAGGACTTTGTATGTTTCGATGAAAAATGTACTAAACGACTTAAAACATCATGCAGAATACGGATAATATGGTATTTCGTTTCGAGGACCTTGCAACTGTCCTCGAATTGTAAAAGGTCCTCAGAGCGTCGAAGAAAAAACAACCGAAGGTCCTCGTTTTATACTATATGCCCACACACACACTTCAACAGTCACACAAAAACACGTATTATGGAAATTTGCTGATTACATTTACCTTCGCTTAATTTACCCGTAGTTATTTCAAATAGCAGTTGAACCCAATTATTTAAATATGTAAAAAAAGTATACACCATTTTTACAACAAATTGAATTGAAGCATACGAGACACACGAACGATATTTTGCAGAAAACTCCTCGACTCTTATAATTAACAATCATGCCATAATTTTTCACTTTTCACTCTGAATGAACTGTATCCGTTTCTGTACTGGTAATACCTCGCCTGCATTATTCTGATTGGCCAGTGACCTTCCCTCCATACAGCTGGCCAGAGCAGCCATATTGCGGCAGTTTCGCCTCTGCGTTACCCTGTGTTTCAACTCCGACCCGGTCATTAACTTCGTAGTAATGGTGCGCACAGCTTCCAACCTTCAGATCCAGCTGCGGCAGGCTCGCGCTCTCGAAGACTCGACGACGGGCAAAGTCGACCGCACGCCGACAGTAAGTCAGGCAAACAACCTCCAGCATTCGTGGTCGACCAGCAACCCTAATTCTCGACCCCTCCTCCCCTCTTCTACCCCCTTGGGATTTCATCAGCCTGTACTTTCAGCGCTCCAGCCCGCGCTTGCCAACTTTACGCAAACCACCTCCGCCAGCCCGCATCCAATGTCATCCCCTCTTAGATACACACAAGTATAGGCGATTCGGGATAAAGTGAGCACTCGAAAAAGCCCAGCTTAAGTTCTATTGTCAGCCATTTCGTATATTTCCGCGCGTAACGGCTGACGCAGGGAAAAATCCAACCTCTCTAGACACGTCAAATGTGTAAGATAAAATGTGCAGTCAGTATGAATCAATTCAGTTTTAATCAAAATGTTTATTAATTATATTTTATTTAATTATGTCGATTTCGTTTGATTTTGTTTTAATATGGTTGAATTTAAATAGGAAAATACACGGAAATATATTGTGTAATTTCGCTGCCAACCATACAGGCAGTAATGCAACTATGGTTAATGTTGAATTATATGCAGTAACGGCTAGTGATATTTTTCAAAGTTTAAATGAAGTAAGAAAAACATTATTATCTACGTAACAAATTGAAAGACGTACAACAAAATGTTGAAAGTGTTACTAACCAACCCACATGGCGGAAATAGATACTGCAGGACATTCGAGCTATAACGCAATAATTTGTCATATGACGGTTCATTATTAATTATCCTTATATGACAACACGCGAGTAATATCGACTTAGGAATACCATACAAATAAATTTACACTAGTGTACACCCATTTCAGGTTCTCCGTATATCTCGTAAGTTTATGTTTATGCTTCCGGAAAATACGAAAATGGTTGTTTGTGGTCATTTTTAGGTACGAAAATCCTGGCGCAGAATATTTTAAAAGGGTAGGCGTTTACAATACGCAGTTGTATTTAACATTAAGGGGTATTGATCCCTACCACCTTGGATTTATCTGTTTCTTCTAGATAACTTCTGTTCCAGTCGATGTATCAAAATTTTTGTTACGACAAGGCATAGATACAAACTTAATCGATTTTCTGTAATTGCTGGAACCATAATATAGTCATTATTTTGCAACGGGAAACAGCTGAAAAGGAAAAATTGCTTTATTTACGGGAGCGACTCCAGATGCCACAAAATTAACAGAAACAATGCCATATGGATTCCAAAATGTGAATTAAACAATAAACTATGCCTTGTCAGCGTCAAAAAAGTAAAACAATGTGTCTATTCCCTGAATTTTAAGTAAAACCGTAAAACCGATCAGACAGGGATCAATCCCCCTTAAGTCATAAAGTGATAGGGTCATTGCTGAAAGTCTCATAGAAGCGAGTTGTAGGCGAAAAGATTAGAAGCCAAGTAATTGACTGGAGCCGAGAGGTTAGAGGGAGGCGGTATGAGCGTCGTGTGTCATCCTTAATGCTTGTGTAATCGGATGCGCAAAATACGTTTACCCAGGCAGCCACCTTAAGAGGGCGTGGTACATAACTCAACGCTTAAGTCATTAATATATAACTATAGGTTTCTTGAAGCCAATTTGCGGAAGTTAAACAATGCCAATCCTAGACAATAGTTTTAGCCAACCTTTTACATAAAATTGTTTCCAGTGTTACGAACTTCTGAGGCACAATCTCTGACGCCGGAACCTCATGCATTTAACTGCGGCGCAAGCGATCACGCGTAACGAATTAGTAATTCTGGATAAATATTTACTTATAAAGTTGGCAAATACCATTGTCTAGGATTTTCGTTGAGTAGTTTATCCATATTGACTTCGGAAAAAGCGTAGGAAACCAATTATATTTTCAGCATTTATTTATCTACCACGCATTCTTAAGAGGAAGTTCAAGTATTTATGGCGCATCTATGCTTCCCGCATTAACCCCGTATAAATCAAGGTTAATTGTACTATCGCTATAGAAATAAGAGTATTTACAAATATCAACATAATCTTCAAGTTTTATCAAAGACATAGTCGATCTTATTTTCGCCGCGTTTGCCGAAGTCAATTGTAATAACATTTTACAATATCAACGTGATACAAAAAAGGTTTGTAAAATTTATAGGCAACCATTCTTTACACTTGACATCGGCGAACGCAGTGAAAATAAGAACGACTGTCTCTTTGATAAAACGCGAAGATAATGCTGATATATGTAATACTCTTATTGCTGTATCGATTGTAAGATTAGCCTTGACTTATATGGCGTCAAGGCGGGTTGAATATATTCGCCTGAAACACTGGAATGGCCTCTTAATGGGCAGTGTTGAACCTGAAATGGGTACACACACATGAAAAGTCCTTTAAATGCTATTCCTAAGCAGACGTCACTTATGTGCGATGAGTAGTTATTGAATATTCTGTTAACGCCTGAAGCTATGCACACCGCTCGGCAGCCTGGATAGGCTGCCACCTTAACAACGAGATCTCTAGGCCTCTATCTTTAGTTTAGCAGTGGTTTTGAAAATATTTTATTTAATTCGAATTAATACATATATCAAAATTTAATTTAACACTTATATATCATAGTTTGTATCTGAATATTTTTGTTGCAATACAACAAACAGATTTTAGATTTTTGCCCCATGAAATAGCACATATTTTGTTGTCAAAATAAGCCTAAATGAAGCAAAATAATTTTTGCTAGCAAACGGTATATTATTTTACAAAGCGCTCTAGCAAAATTGTGTATCGTGTGGCTGTTAACAGTGTCAAATTTTTTCAATGCATTAGGTTAAAAAATATTCCCGTTATTTGCAATTGTTAGCAATAAATGTAAGATCGTGGCCTTAATAGCTGATGATGGTGAGGTGAGGTGAAGGAACAACACAGCATCCATGCCCGAGCCAGGACTCGAACCCAGGACCTCTCGCCTAATCGACTACGCAACGAAGACCGGCTGCTAAAGCGAGAAAAGCAAGTGAACCCCGAGAAAACCCGCCAGTCATTGCCAATGCCCGCCACGTTTCCCATATGCAGATATCAGGAAGTGAATCGAGCCGTGATCTCTCTGGTGAGAGGCGAGCGGCCTAACGACTACACAATCTTAGTCCAACTATTCAATTTGAAATAAAACTATTTAATTTCAATATACTACAGCAAAGCGTTTTCACTAAGGCTTCCAACTAAAACTAACCTTATATTTTTCATTTAAGCGGTATAAAAATGTTGTACTACCATATTGTATGGGGTAATTTCAAAACTTAGTGAACGAGACATGTTTAACCTTACTTTCAGTGAAACTATAAGGTAAAAAAGTATCGTACATTACTCCTAACTGGGTGGAGTTAGCAAGGAACAGACCTTGAGTTCGTTGGAACTGAGTTATTCAAGATTCAACTTTAGTATACGTATCTAAGCCTTATAAACCATTTTTTCTATGATTGTATTTTTATTTAAATAATATTATATAACCTTATGTGGGAAATATTTCAAACATTTTTATTATACTTCATATGATTATATCAAAATTAATTTGTGCGTTGGTTCTTTACAACTTAAATCCGTCGAATTTATGAAAGGGAAAAAAATTCAATGAGTGGCTACGAATAGTTCATGGTATGGTACATTATGATGTAATACATAGCCTAACTTATTAGTCACAGGTAACATTGTTGAGGTTTCGTTACATGGACATAATTCTCTAGTGATACTGAGGTAGACCAGAGTGGTTGCATTTCGTGAGGTTTGCAGATAAATTTAACCCAATAAAATTTTGACACGCATTTCCGAACGTAAAACATAAAACTTAAGGATCCAAGGCTTCTGTTTGTACGAAAATTGTGAAATATATATACACTGTGTCTCTTCAAATACGCATACGTAGATTTTCGTTTTCATACTTTTGCCAGCATTCCGTATGATTTACATAGAAATATAGCGATTACAACTAAGCTCACAAAAATTTTGAGCTCTGGATATATGCACAGATTTGTGGAAGCTAATCAAATGAACGAAGGTAGTACGTGCAAATAGATAGTATGTAATATACTATTTTAATTATTTTCATAATTAATTTTCAGCTGCATGCTGGTTGACCCCAGCGCGGCATGCGAGTGTATTGTGGTTCTATCAATAACTGTTCATTTGTTATTTTCTTACATGCATTTCGATTTGTTGTCGAAAAGTTTGCACCTAAAAAGGCAATACCTTCAAGGTTCGTTTACATTACACAATGTCATATTAGGCTGGTTCATTGCTTGTAACAAGTATGCAATCATTCAGACATTCTTTCACCAGAAAACTACAAACAATGTAATTAAAAACTGGAATCTAAACATTTTCTCCGAGAACCTGAATAAGAAACAATATTAGTGGCAACTGTTCAACGAAAGTGTATGAACAAGAGGATTTGCGTGTATTATTAACGTCAATAAACATGATATTCAACAGCATAAACATTCACTGTAAACAAATACATATCTCGTAATGGCTTTATATTGCAGCGACACCTTAAAACTTATCCAAACAAACAAAATAACACGAGGGCTTAATTGACCAGTTGGAACCCCACACGTAGCAATTCAATAAATTAACAATGTATTACAAAATATTTAATATGAAAACGTAATTAAGAATGTTTCAAAAACTATAACCTGAGTTTTTTAACACGTTAAATCACCACACAAATCAGTTAATTTTCCCCGTTAGTAATCGTATCACAGGCTCCTGAGAGTCTTGAAGGGGTGTGTCAGGAAACCATAATAAATGGTTCTCGCACGATCAAAGCAACAAAACAAGCGGTCGACACACAAGCACACCTGCCTTCCACGGGGAACACAGATGATTTATTCGCCCACTAAAATAGGGAGGAGAAGAGAGAGATTACAGAACTAAAAATTGAATAGAAGACGTGTAAAAGGAGAATGCAAATATAATCGTTTGTTGCGGCACAAAACCTAATCGATGTAACAAATTAGCAAGAAATGTTTGTGTAGAATAACGTGAAGTAAAATTCAATGGCCGTCAATATCTCATTACAATTATAAACTGGCTCTTTTCAACATAAGCAAATTGAATGAGCGCATACGAATTTATACATATTGTTACGTAAATTCTTCGTATGATTAAGGGACATTCGAAGCAATCGTAAACGTACCATTAAACACACAACCCAGCAAATATATAGGACTATAAATGATTCTTCCGTTACGTAGTTTAGTCATCGAAGTAATGATTCATATTACCATTTTAATTAAAAAACATCTTTGTTAAGATGTAATAAAAGATTGATGACTATTCCATAACTCATTTAATTTACAGCTGCAACCAATAGTCGCATAAAATGTACACGTTAATTATTTGGGAGTTCCATCCAAAATTAAATAACTGACCGAAATTCCATTAAACTAAAATGCATATTGTCAACCGCCATGCTGTATGGACTATTTCAAAATGTATTAAAAAAAAAAAAAAAAAAAGCTAAAATATCAATTCATGATGCAAAATTTGGTAACCAATGCTCATATGCACAGAATATTGTAATCTAATTCAAACATTATCCTCTGCGCAAGTAAGTAATTTTTCTATTAACATTTTTTTTTTGCAATAAGCTAAATTTTCCAATTTTATTATCACTCTAGTTTGTTAGTAAGAGCACCACATAACTGTTATAAAAATATTTTTCTGTTACGAATTTAATTTGTTAATTATTTACCGCATTTCCAGTGTTGTAAATGTATTATTTATTTTAGTACTTAGGAGCGTAGAGAACATCTTCTTGCATATGAATAAATTGTTAGAACTGAAATTAGTATTCTTTGAGACGTAACAAATTCGAATAAAGCGTGTGATTATGCATTAGTGTACATACCTGTGAAATAAGGATAACTAACCATAAAGCTAGGTCACAGAATAGTTATGAATACGGAAGTGAAATAGTTGGTAGGACAGCGAACTCAGTCACACACGCCAGAAAAATGGCTTCCGTGGTCAGCAAGATGGCGGAGACGCCCACCACCAAAGATGTTAGAAGGGTCCAGATGGAGCATGTCGCCGGGAATTGTAACCAAACTACCGCTTGACGTGGTTGGTATCAATATGGCCGACTAATTAAAAAACTGAGGAAATTTTAGTTAGGAGGTGTGTAAACAGGGCTAAAATATAAAGTTTTCAACCTAAAACATCTATTAAAAAGCATAATACATTAATTTACCATAAAAATACCAGTCTGATGTGTGCTTTCAGGGTTAAAGCAGTATGGCGGCTGGCTAATGGTGTGGCAACCTCTCCCCCCTCTTGGCTTCACTCCCCTCGCCTTCATTCAGACCTTATGCTACCCCCGTGCCCCCCACCAATCAGCGTAAGGTGGTTGCGCTGCTAGCCGGCAGCCTGGCCAATAGGAAACCTGCCGTAACATGCAGGAGCCAAACAGACACGGGGTTGGTACCAACAACCTCAGGCAGCCAATAAGCGGGGATGTTCACCCGTATCAAATGAGCCGTCACGTCATTTCACGTCTGTATTACTATCTATTCTGTGTCTAGGTTGAGATGTGTTGCGCGTAATATGTCGCTCTTAGCACTTAATTTTTTTAGCGTTCGAACGAGAAAAAAATACTTTCCCCCACGGGGCCAACTTAAGGACCTTCTAGTGATAAAAACTACATAATATAGGCCATATATTCGGTATGTACTATATTTTTCTGATATTTTATTCATGAGTAGTATTTTAAAAAAGTGTAAAAGGAACAACACAAATTTAAGAAATTATAATGATTTGGATATTTAAATTTTACAACTCAAATTTGTATTATATTACCAAATTTATCCTCATCTTAGAGTGGGTGTTAAAGACACTAGTACACAATAAAGAAGTTTCGTGCGGAATAATGAAAGCATTTGGGTGTAGAAATTATTAAAAATTTCGGTATACAATTAAAGCAAATCTAGCAAAATATTAAAACTGATTGAAGGTAAACTAATGGTCATATTTCAGAGAAATTTCTTCATTTATTTGGCATGACTTAAAAGAATACTTGAACTAGTGTATGCCACTGTGACTAACTACTTTATTGAAATTTGCATTGTTCAATATTTTATGTTCAAAATCGTGTTAAAATAACTATACAAAAATTATTTTCCATTTGGTGTTGTAATACTATCACTTTTTGTTAGACGCGAAGTCACAAAACCACTAAAAACCACAAAAACTCAGAAGACAATAATATGGTACTTAAACAGCATTAATATCACAACTTGACAAGGAAGGTTACCTCAGTCTACGTTATTATATATAACCTCTAGCTCTGGCATCCTCAACTTTTATCTGGAATCTTACTACTAAGAGCGCCGCATATCGCGCGTTAGAAACTCTGAGGTGACAGAGATATAAGGTCGACCTTGAAGAGCACGTCACATTTCGCATCGCCTCAACGAGCCAAGCGCTGAACTTGGGTTCAAGGTTCCCGCCGAACCGTTTTTAATATGGGACTTTCAGCGAAAACATTGTCTTTTTATCGTACGCTATGAAAGGTAAAGTTTCGTTCGCTCTACTTACATATTTCATTCAAAGGCTTCTAAAAATTTGCTCTTACATAAAAATCGCTTTGAGGAGTCCCAAATTTAGAAATTTTTGCACTAAAAAAATACTTGTTGCAATCGAAAGTAGTGTGTTGCAAGTAATTAGGCCTGAGTTAGGGTACTTAAATGCTATTCGTAGCCTAACCACTTAACAAAACGTGAAATGTTTTCCGAAAAAAAAAAAATTGTTGAAGGTCTACACGCCTCTTCGCGATCCCTTAAGGCCTTAAGGACATGAGCCCCAGTTTTCCCACTTCGGAGAGAATTATTTTTTTAACCCATACCTGCGGTGATATTTTTAAAGTGCTCTGTAACATTGTTGTAAAATATATTTTACTGTGTAATGTAATTATTCGAGACAAACTAACTTACCATTTAATATAATATTCGATAATTTAATATTATAGGTGATTCGGGATTAAGTGAGCACTCAAAAAAGCCCTGATTAATTTCTATTTTTACGTCAGTTTATATCTTCACGCTGCATAGGCTTGTACATTGTTTATAAGTACATTAAACTGCTCCGATATGTTATCTACAATGTCTACTCATTAAATGCACGGGTGTTAAATATATACGCTCTACTCAATAGTAGTCTTAAATACCTGCTAGTTAATGTTTTATAACACTTATTTCTGTGCATAGACTTTAATTGATACAACATGCCGTTGCGAATCTCGTAAATGCACGCAAAGTATATTCTAATCTGTAAATCGAAACCACCACAAAAAACACACGCAATTCAAGAATTCAAATTCCGTTTAGCATACTGCCAGGAATTTACAGATTACCAATGACTTGAGGCACGAGTATTTCGCGTATTGATTCTAGGTCGGGTTAAACGTCAAGGAGGTATTCTTCACTGCCATTAATCTGATCGGGAACAGTTGTTTTGATACACATTTGACGACTGCAAACCAGTAATAAATAATGAAGTAACTCGTTGTGAACACACGTGGTACCTCTTGTACGCTCAGAAGCCAATGGATATTCGACTGTAGCCAGTGTGTGTATAGGACTGAGAAGTATAAGCTGCTACCAGATGAATACGCGAAATAATCGTGCCTCTACCGATGACTTCATATAATTTGACAAAGACATTCATAAACATTAATTTCAAAAAAAAAATTTAATGTGTTTATTAGGGCCCCGATTATATATCACTAATTACTTGCACCTATGCAAGTGCAGAGCAAGTAAAATGGGTCTGATATTGCACGTGTGTGCGTATGTAACTCCATTACAGCGCAACCAGACGCAACGCGAGTGTAAGTTTTGCATTGCGCTCATGGAAATCTATATTTAATCGGCCCCCAGGAACCCACGTTTATTGCACAACGGACAAACACGCTCAGTGACTCAACTTGCTTCCTAGCGAAGCGGTTGAAACCTAACTCTGGTGTCACCTATCGGTGTAATTGTGAAGTACGTCTGTAACGCGGAGAGCTAGCGGCAATGTGCAACCGTCAGTTGATGTTCAGCGGCCCGGTTGCGTTACTTTGTGTTGGTGCTAATTAAGTCAGTTGATGCAGTCAGTAAGAACATTAATACATATTTTTAAAATATATTAAATACAGAGAAGTCTATTGCATTTGATGTTCTTTCGCTAATTATGTATTAAAATAGGAAAATACATGATGCTACAAGCAATAATTCGCTACCAACCATAAAAAGCAATTAGGTAAGTCTTGTTAATGTTTACTAATATGCAGTAACGGCTGTTATTTTATTTCAAAGGTTAAATCTTCATTGTTCACTTTATCCAGAATGACCTAGCAACCATCCTGTACTTTGTCTCGACAAAATCAGATTGCGTAGTTTAAACCAATTATAATAAAATACACAGAACGATTTTACGAGATCGGCTACCGTTTACGTTTTAAGAAATGGTTATCAACAAAAATGCAGAAACTTGGGTTCAAGCCCTTAAATATGAAACTTTGCTTTAGTTAGCTTATCTAAAATTGATGGACCGTTCTTCGCCTCATCCCACGTTACCGCCTGGCAGCTCTATGATGAAAGTGTAGGGTTAGGGATTACAAACACTTCACCGTCGCAAGTCGACGCTAGTTCTTGCCACGATAGTTATGTACAGACACGAAGTATGTGAAGGCGATATAAACGTCAGCACGCTTGACGCTGCAGGCTGACTTCTGCGCCACGAGAAGCGGGTTAAAACATAGCCGCTGTTTACCTCTCGAATTACACCCACTTCACATAATCAGCCCATCCTAATAAATTATGAAACTTTGAAGCGTTGAGTGTATGCACGCTGAAAGCCATTTTGAACATGCGGATTACACTCGATTGCGTTATGCAGTAAGGGTATTATCAACACGCAAGTCTGTTTTCTATTTCATTTTCTAGACTAAGGTTAGATGTCGCTCATGTAATGTGTTACAAAAATAATTAAATGTAAACTGTATAGTGAAATAGTATGTATTGATAAAAGTTCGATTTCAAGGAAGTTTAATAATGTTTTGAGAAAAATTCACGTTTTGTTGATAAGGCCCTTACTGCTTAACACCATGTAATATTTCTCTAAACTATACTGCATTCATTACACTTCTAAGAAGCACCGTACTGAAGTTCACATATACTCATCTTCTCTTTCCACATATCGGAGGACACGTTCATATCAAATAAAGCCGACAGTGGGGACGGCTATTCAAAGAAGGAATTCGTTAAATCTCACTCAAAAGTACGAGAAGAAAACTAGAAATTTTACTTTTAATACTGAAAATACTTTATATTCAACAGTTTTCAATCGGAAAATTCTCTGTTGTGGTTCCAGCAAACGTGCTATATATATTAAAGTACTTTAAGCTGAAGACTTAATACTGATATAGCGCTGTAATGAGAAGAATCAGCCATGGACAATGTTTAATAATTATTCCAAAATTTACGTGACAGGAATTAAGTAATCGATGTTAAATGAATATCAGAATGTCCATAACTGTGCACATAACCATCACAAAGTGGAGTCTAATGTGTTACAGTTGCGCCACGTCGCTCGGATGTATAAAAATATGACCATGAAGGAGGCAAAACCTGATTAAAACTAAAGAAAAATTAATACCATGCGTCAATGGTTTTATGGCCGAAAATATCGCGGGTTCGCTGAATTGTAGATTAACCTGCAAGAATGTATGTGTACTTGGGCAGACAGCAGCTTCTCTTTGGTAGCTCGCTGACACACTGATAACACACGATTGGGTTCTGCATTTAGTTGCTTCTTTACTATTGGCTTAGCGCCTACAAAAAGAGTCAAATACGTCAAGGTCCAATCGAGAAAGTGACATGAATTTACTGTTATTTAAATTTTAGCTTGTGCCCAAAACAAAAATGCGAAATTTTCTGGTCCCTACCAATACACAAAGACTTGTATAGTAAACAAATATTGCGTTGCCATGTATGTTATCACGCAAAGAAAATTATTTAGTCAGTTTAAGCTTAAAGTATTTTTTAACTTTTATTGTACAAAATCAATGTGGATACGTTTTGAGTTTTGTCTAGTAAACACAAAAGTTCTGGTCAAGTACATATCTGTTACGCCACAAACATACTCTGTTCCCTTAACAAGTTCACGTATCCAACAATGTTGCTGTGGTACTGTTATGCATCGCCCGTTGGCTTCCAGGAGTTTTTGTGCGTTCAATAAACTAAAAAAGGTTAGTGCAAATATGGTTATTTATGTTTACGGAAAAACAAATAATTATAAAGGTTTAAATCAACCAAATATATCGTCATTAAAGTTAATTACTTAAAATACAGCTTAACAAACTAACACACTGTTATGATTACCAAGAGCCTCGTCTGGAGGACGGGCTAACGACGACGGCAGTGCAATCAGGTAAGGGGTTGCACAAGACAAGGGCCTCAGCGATTCTCCCCGCTGGCAATGAAGTGTGCCAATATAACGCAATGAATCGGGGGAAACGGGGTCTGTCTCCTTCAAGCCTTCCAGCCGTCACCACCTCGCCAGGATGGTCCTGGGTCGAGACCCACGACGTGCCGCCGTCCGACGATAGCCGGCACAATCATCATCAGCCTCCGGCATCATGCTAACGGTGAGGTCTAAGGTGTCCTAAGGGTCACCCATCATAGAGTAGAACAAGTAATTATTTGAACAGCCGCTCCCCTCGAACCTAAATTTATGTAGTACAACCATGTAGTATTTGTAACTAACTTATGTAGAGTAAATCAACATAATTATATTACATATATAATTTAAACGTAACCCTCACCCTTAACTTAACCACACAAATAGTGTTAGTATAAAGTGCCCACATCTGGCTACAGCCACCCAACAACTATAAATCATGAGTAAAACCTACTACAAAAATATAGTTTTACAACAACACGTGTCTGACGGGTTTTCTCTGAATACTCCTGTTTTCCCTGCCAGTGCAATTCTTTGTTGCTACACTGTCACCTTATTAAACTCTCACTGGCGCTTAAGACCAGATAGATATCCAAACAGGATTCAAGCTCTGACCTAGTGTTTTGTGGCGTATGGCGAACTGCTGCAGTGTTCTTTCAAATCGTTTCAAGTGAAGAACGTTCTGCTGATATCTAAACTAAGATTTCAAACACACTAGCAGAAAAATATATATTATATATATATATATATATATATATATATATATATATATATATATATATATATATATATCGATGTAAGTCCGGAGATTAGGTCTCTGTAACTTCTTTACGAATTTACTTTATCCTATTCAAAGCGCATTAATAGTCTCATTTGAAAATTCTGTAACATCTCTATTTTACTAAGAACAACTTTACTTAAATATCTAACCCATTTTGGAGGTTTTTATCAATTGTACAGCTGATAGAAGTTTTTTTGTGAAGTAAATAAGGTTGTGCTGTATCATAGTCTTATAGCGGAGAATTTTATAGACAAAAAAAAGTATTCAAATTTTTAATTTAATTCTGCATTAAACGCTTTTGAACACGCTTTAAAATTAGGGCCTACTAAGTTTTATTCTATGCTACATTGTTGTATAACGTCAACTAGAATACACCATAAAACAGTCACGCATATGACCAGCTTATTCGTTATTTTTTTCATTATGTTGATATCACTGACAATAAAATAACACTAGATTAAACTGACAAGCTTATTTGCTTGCATGTCATATCAATAAAACATAACCGTAATCTGTTAACACATTTCGTGTAGTTAAATGTAGAATTTCGGTTTAATGACTGATGCTAAAAGAAAAACAAAAAGAAAAAAAAAGAAATTAGCTTAACCTTACCTATTAATTCATTAACCATTAATTAAACTTTTAAGGTGATGATACCACACTCTAAAAATCGTTTGTAAATTTTCCACACGTGATATTAGAAGCGCTAAAAAGTAAGTTTGTTGTAATTGTTTCCCAGACATCCATGGTAGCACTCCTTTAACTTTTTATAAAACAGTCAAATGTAAACTGAAGTTGCCAGACTTGTTTTGTAACACGTGTAAATGTTTGCATATTTAAAAGATAGAAGTATGGTAACTGCCCCAACCTATGTTTAGGTTCATTACTTCCTAAACATTTTAGAGATATTTTTTACAGTGTATGCTGAAAACTATTTACTAAGCTGCTCATCACTTCTATATTCTGGTGTCCTGAACACTTTTCTTTAAATTAATTACTTCATAGTTAACTATTTAAAAGGGATCCAGAGCTGGACGACGGTTAGCAGTTCCGACGTTTAGTACCAAAACTTCTAGATGAAGCCACTTGTGGCCCTCGTCAAGAAATAAAAAAATAAGTGATATCTTTCAGTGGTGTGTCCTCATTCCGGAGCTGCAATAAATGCGCCCTCTTAATGAAACGAGTTCAGTGTCATCGGCCGTCAGCAACGTGGTCTGAGGATCCCTTGCGTCCAACGGGAGGTACGTCAATTAAAACTTCCAGTGCGAGGAGGAAGTTTTCATCCCTGAAGAATGGACGACTTGGCAGACTCGACTGTGTGTGAGTGTGGCGGATGAGGAATGCAGAGGCCAAGAAAACGAGCCAAGGAATTACGGCCGCTAATTTAAACGTGGGTTTCTGCGATGGCGGGGGTGGATATAACAGAGGGGAAGCAAGCTGGATCCAGGGGGAAGTGTGGGTGAGAAATCCCGCCAAGAAAAATTAAAGGGGGATGAGAATCAGAGGAAGGGGTTGGATGAGACCACGCCACAACAAGAGAGAAAAAATAACGCGGCGCGCGAACCACTTCCTTCGAGCTATTGTCTTCCTCTTTCACCAACTCCTTTTCATCTCCTGGGTCCGTCCTCCTGCCTGGAATTTCTTCCCGAACTCGGTTCCTACGCAAGTTCTGAAAATGATTAAAAGGCTTCCTTCCTTTCTGTTTAAACGCCTACCTCCCAGCTCTCCGCAAGACTCGGTAAATCTTCCAGAAATGCTTCTGCCTTCTTTATCACTCTTCCTGTTTCCTGGTGCTTCCATCCTGGAACTCTTCCCAACGCTCCTCTCTCTCTCTCTCTCTCTCGCTGGTGTTAATGAAATTCCGTCACTGTCTCACCTCCTGCACAGATGTACACGTTCATTTGTATGCGTCGGCGTTAATTACGTGGGAATGCAACCGTCGACACCTTCTGTCTCCCCATTCTTGTTTCCTTCTCCGTTTTCTTTTCCCGCGCAAGTAGATAAAAGTGAAGATGTTCAAGAAAGGCGCGCGGTAACATGGTGGTTACCCAATTATATCAGCCCTAGTGAAAATTGCATTTATAATTCGGCGTTAAAGAAATAATTATCCAGGTTTCACGAAGTTTTCCTTCTTTTACTGTCGTGCCGTGCTGCGCCTTCGTTTTTTCATTCGTGTGTTTGAATACCGACGTTGACAATAGTTTCGTTCCCGGAATAAGGTCATAAGACCATGATCCATCATTTCGACCTCTTTAACGATAGTTATTTTTTTATTCGTAAACGAGAGCAGATATCGAAAAACAGTTGCACAGTTATGTTAAAAATTGTTTTTGCTATATAGCATAATACTAGAAAAATTTGTATACATTTAATAAATTGGTTAATTAATGAGAATTTCCTTAATTGCATAATTAGTTGAAACGACAGTGTAATTAGTATTGAAAAAATTAGTCAATGTAGTGTACACTGTTAAAAACTGTGCAGCAGTTCTTTGATAACTGCTCTCCTTTAGGATTTAAAAATAATTACTGAAAAGCAGCAGAAATGATGGACCATGGCCTTAAAACATGTATTTATTACATAATCCTGTGACACAGTTTGATCTTATTCATCCGTGGAAAGGATTATAGGAATGCAGGTTTTTACATATAACAACAGAATGGAGTGCGTTAGTCTACATTTAGACCCATGAATGGCCGCAGCGGCCGAGTGGTTAGACCACTCTTCTCTCACCAAGACGATCTGGGTTCGATCCCCGGCGAGATCGGTCCCCGGATTTTCGAATGTGGAAATCGTGCCGGATGGTGTCCGTGGTCGGCGGGTTTTCTCGGGGATCTCCTGCTTGACTGCAATTCTCATTTCGGTGGGTCTCCATTGTAGGACCATATTTCGCTACAAGCATATGCCTACGGGTACCCAGTAGTAAATCTGCATCCGAGGTACATCCGAGGTGCTAACCCTGGCTCATGGGTGAGTGAGAGAAGAGAATCTGGTCAGCGCTTAACATCGAGGTCTTCAGCACTGGCGAGGTGTGACATGAGGTGAGTGTGGAGCAGCGCCGGAATGAACAGGAGGAGAAACTGGAGATCCCCCAGATAACCCGCCGACCAACGGCATCGTCCGGCACGATTTCCACATTCGAAAATCCGGAGACCGACCCCGCCGGGAATTAAACACGGATCGCCTTGGTGGGAGGCGAGAGGTCTAACACCTCGACCACTCCCCCGCCCCCTTCTTTCCCAGCCGGTATCATACGAGTCCCATGAATAAATCAAACATTTTAGGCTGAAAGAAACTTTCATGATGCTCGAGAATAGGGCCGCAGACTAAATGACGTGGCGGCTCGTTTGATACGGGCGAACTTCGCAGCTTATTGGTTGCCCGAGGTTTTTGATACCAGCCCCGTGTCTGTTTAGTTCCTGCATGTTACTACAGGTTTCCTATTGGCCTGGCTGCCGGCTAGCAGTGCAGCCACCTTACACTGATTGGCGGTAGATGTCTCCGCCATGTTGCTGGCCAGGGAAACCATTGTGCTGGCGCGCGTGACTGAGTTTGCCGTCCTACCGACTATTTCACTTCTGTATTCCTAAATATTCTGTGATAGGACGTTGTAGCACACAGATCGTGCCCATTCGTGATAGCACCTCCCTCCACTGATGACATTCACGCATACACGTGACAGAAGATGACTATTAAAATTCGTTTCAAGTTATAATAACTTTAAAACCACTAAAATTGTCAAATTAATATTTCACATCTTATCTCCAACTTTTAAAATACATGCGTGTCTTTTGTAAATAGCTCAAAATTTGCTGCAGTTATGTAAACTCATGAATGTTATCTTTGTTTTGAGTATTATTTCAACAGCTGGCATAGAAATACTTTCATTTAGTTGTTCTTCAAAATTGATATATGTAAATAGGTTTGACAAAAAATGGCCCATATTTACCCACCTTAGTACAACGTTTGATTTTCAGACATGTACAGTTCGTCACTCAAGTCTGTTTGCAACCTGTTCTTGTCGAAAAATAACCTTACGGTGAGCAGTCAGGAAATTTACGAAAGTCGCCAAAATTGGTTTTTATTATCAAGCAAGGTTCTCTCAGTTTTATCGAGAATTCGCCGAATTCCCAAGCGATAATTTTCCCGCCTTTTGCCCCAAATAAAGTTAATCATTTGTCTGCTCGAGATTTCCAAATGTGTACATAACAAATTCAACTTTGTTATTTTCTCTTTGCACATTATTTTGTCTTCCGTCTCTAAAAATTACATTTCCATTGATCTGCTAAACAAGAGTTTGTACAACGATTACATTTATTTTATAGTGCATCGGTTAGTATATTTATTTTATAACTGACGTAAACACTACGGCAGACATAACAGATATTACCGTTTACAACCGTTAAATTGTGAAATAGAAAACATTTTGAAAACATTAATGTAATATACTCATCATAGCGTAGACGTCAAAAATTGATAATGCTTCAGAATTGGCTTACGAATTATATTTTAAAAAAGTAACAAATGTTTAGAAAATTATTTTTTGTAACTTTATACTTCAAAATATTCTGTATATTTTATTAATAATACGTCAAAAAACTCTCAAAGCATTTTAAAAAATCTTCTTTGTTTACCTGAATTTTGGAAAAGTTGCACACACACACACACAGAAACAAGTTAATATATGTTTAATCTAGCAAGAGAGGGGGGAAAAATTATATTAACCCTCCCCCTTTCATTCTCAATTTTCCTCTTGTGTTTCTTACAATTTATGTATTTAATACCAAAAATATGAGCATATCAAACAACTTCAGCTATTTATCTGAATACTTAACGCCTGCAAGTACTTATTAAGAGCTACTCGTCACCTATAGAACGGCTAAAACTTTGAAAACATTATCACAAATTGTGCTGTATATATAAGCATCACCTCGGACGCCTGCTTCACCAAATCCTGTCATTAAAATGTATGAATTAGGCCTGAATGTATGTTTCTGACACGGGAATAAATAGTGGAAAGCATTGGTACAGCCTTATATTTAAAATATTAAAGAAGAGTCATAGTATGTACTCAAGAAGGTTTCGTTTAGTCACCAAAATATTTAACTCATTTAAATAACATACTGCCATCAAATAAAAAAAATCGAATTTTGAGTGTTTCGTTTCTGGTCCAGAAAACAAAAATGTTGAATAAAACACATATTTCGTAACATACAAATATATGTGCATTCCACTTAATCAAAAACCTATTTCTCTGGAAATTTCAAGTGGTCTTTCGGTAATTCTACTTAAATAAAACATAGTTCAACTAAAACTCTGTCCATGAAAACGCATTTCTCGCCAAAGATGGCTGTATGTGGGTATCTCTGTGAAGTATTTTTTTTTGTCAACCATACATAAAAAATATTTTAAAAAGGTAATTATTTGATATTACTCCTATTGATAGTTTATAAACGAAGTATATAAATACTTTTTCATTCAAAACTCTACTCAAATTCGTACTTTTACATACGATTTTCTTTAGAGCAGGAAAAATTTATTTTCCCAATACTTAACATCCTTGTAATTAAATCTGAAGTGTGACGAGTTGGTTGGTGAGAGGGAAGAGATTTAATTAATTGCAAAGCTGTGTATGAAAATACTTTAGATGACGGGAACATTCAGACTATAATGAGCACTCGATGCTCGTTTATTAAGACATACTGGTTACATCATCAACCCGGTCTTCTCGATAGCTAATCGTGATTTCTATAGCGTTTACGACCTCCGAACACCTATTCATTAATACCGTTTGCACCATTACCCGCTCAGAAGTCACGGTACCAGATCAATTAAAGCGCTGAAGTCAGAACGCTCTTTGGCTCAATTGCAAAAATGCTAACTACGGGCTTACAATATAAAGAAAAATACAGAAGCATGCAAAGCGTGTACACTGATTACACAGACAGAAAATTTGGAATAGTCGGAAGATACTATTTCCGACATTGTTATGCAGTATGGTGTCAATAGTAAAGTAGACATTATTCAAGGTCGTTCTTACTTCTACTTTAGCCTTGTGCACTACTGACAGCAATTTCTTGCTTTTGATAACACATTTTAAAAGCCTTTATGTTTCACAATTTTCATTCGTGACGTCTTAAGATCCCATGTCACTAATCTTGCTGCATTTATCTTAATTTCTCCCAGACTCCGAATTCGGCAAGATTTATTTAAAATATTTTAATAGAGGCTTAGCTAGTTACATTACCTTTCATTACGCACAGTGCATTCGAAGTATTAAAGCGTAATATTAAGCTAATTGCAGGTAATAATTATCTCCCACGATGTCATTTTGACTAAATCTCTCCTTGTGCCAATTTAATTCACTAATACGCACCTAATCGTAAAATGTAATTTTTCTATTAGGATACATTGCCTATAATTCATTGCACCCTTTATCCATTGAAAGAAAACGGATATTGTTAACATAACAGGTGACGCAGCCTCTTAAGTCAAAATTATGTATATTCATAGGATGTTTAGTGCATAACCAACTAGGGAAAGAAATATTTCAAGTGTGTAACGACCTGCATGTTATAATCCACATTTCTATGTACACTCAAGCACCGACTATTTTTTCACTAGCTGCTACTCACTGGAACAACAAACAATGAACAAATAGACGGGGCTTGAGTGTGCGTTATATTCTAACTCTCAAGTCAAAGAACTCACGAAATTTTCCTTTCCCATCATACAACTCCATTGTCTGTTTTATACGTGCACTCGTATTTAGTAATCAGTTGCAATTATGGTGTCTTGAAATGACATTAAATGTACAACTCGTCCATCAGTATCTGCAAAATGTGTAAGGGTGTGTGTGTGTTTGTGTGTGTGTGTGTATATATATATATATATATATATATATATATATATATATATATATATATATATATATATAAACTACGGTTGTTTTATTTGTTGTACAAAAATTTCAAATATAGTTTGTAAAATTTCAAGAAATTGCTCGGAAACACTAAAATTCAGCAATATTTCTGTATATTTAGGCTACACAAAGTTTAGTGAATCTTCAACCACCCTATTCTTCTAAATTATACAAATATTGTGTAATTAGAGCTGTGTTTCTGAGAAAAAAAATATGTGTTGTAAACTTACGTAAAACTTATATTTTGTGAGAGGTTGCCTAAGTTGACTTTATTTTCAATCGATAACTCGGTTGAAAAATAGGTATTCCATTCGTACGTGTAAACATTTAAATCATTTTCAAATACGTTAAAGATGTGTGACTTACATAACTGAAATTGTTTTAGAGTCCAGTAACAACAATTATTATCCCAATAGTTAAAATAATATTTAAGCTTGGACATAAAACATATTTCAATGTACTTTAGAAAAGATGTTTACAATAATAAAGAAATCTTGTCATGTCAAAAAACTTATCAGCTATGATACAAAAGAGGAATATAACAAATCTATAAATGCATTAAAAATATTCTAAATACTATTGAGAATGAGTCGAATGATGTAAGTACTCGCTGTGAAACAAAACCAACTTTAGCTGCCTGGCATTTAATAACAAAAATTTTACAATTGTGGAAAAAATTTCTGTTAAACTAATCGTTAAAAAAATTCTAGTATGAACAGCAAACAATTATTTAAAAATTTTAAAGATACAAATATCGTATTTAACTATACAAAACAAGTTAGTAATAATACCAAAATTATTTCTATGAGTATATGTATTGTAAATCTTAAAACAGGACTATATGTCAAAGTTATTTTGTAGTAACACAAAGTGTACGGTGTGTCTAGTCACAGATTGGCCATTGATGTTATTTTATTGCCAAGTGCTGTGGTGACTCATGGGTTGTTGCCATGTGGGGCTGCAGATAGTCGGAACTGTACACTCTTGATGAACGCGCCGTGAACCAACGAACATGAAATATTTGCCGGCTACTAGATGTTATGTGACCACTCAGTAGTAAGGGGCACCTGCATATCAGCGTGTCAGTATGGCTGTAGAGTCAACCAGTGCACAACCCTGTACAGCCCTACCTGGCAACAACCCACGAGCCGCCACTGGCCGAGGGTCAAGCAAGCATGAAGGCCTGCTGCTGTTGCTGATCATGTTTGTGCTGTACCTTGCATGTCGGTGTTGCAGAGGTGTAAACCCTCACAGAGCCGTGGCGTGTTGATTAGAGGAGATAAGGGCCAGCTACACGTGTCGTGATTGGATAACATTGAACCTCGCTGGACCGAGGCGGACAATCTAAGCCGAGAACACATGTACACCTTGCTAAAGAACCCAGCACGTGGAACATACAACATTACTAGTGCAACTAAATACGTGCCAGTGGTGCAATGATTTTATATGGTTTTAGTCTTGCTCTAAAACTGAAAAGATTGTGTTTCTGTTACCAAAATTACAAGAATTTGTAAACACGTAGTTTTTATAACATATGATTTCTGCCTACCTCTCGTGAAGAAACGAAGTCGAAATGGGTAATCATTTTTGAAAAAGAAAAAAAAAAACACTTTTTAATATGTACATTTTTTAGATACAAATTTCTGGTAAAAACCATGCAACGAACAGGATTTCTCAAAAATTAATAATATTCGCTCTTTTATTTACAACAGCCTATATGTAGCATATGTGTGTGAATGAGATGGTGAGAGGGAGAGAGAGATTGGTAAACAGGATATGTTAACTTGTTAACGTTATTTACGAAATATAAACGATTCTTTCTTGTCTAAACCTGAGGAAAGATATGTTAACGATACGTGAATTGATAGTGGAAAGGAAAACGAGAAATTTAGGTGGTCTTTCTTGTTGTTGAAAAACATTTATAAATTAAATTCCTTTTTTAAATTGTGCTAAAACTGTGATGAGGTTAACTCATTAGTTTAGTAATACAGCTTCAGTCTTAACTCTACTCCTTGCAATGGTATTTATTATACAACGGGAATTTGTGGTTTCTGTAAGGTCACAGCAACTCTGGCATGATTTTATACGGCTACAAGTTTTTCTAGATGACAATGTCAACTTTATGGTCCAAGAGAGCGTTATTCACTAACGCAAGCTATAGCAGGTAATCGTCAATTTGATCCTAATCCACATCACTGTAGCTTGATTTTAAATACAAACTTAACCAATATCGCTGAGGTAAACATTCGCAGAACAATGTTTCAGTTTGCAACACAACGCCATCGCAAAAATATTTCAAATATCACAACACTTTGTCTTCACGAAATGTCATCGGTAGAGGTGACGCTTCATCACAGGAAAACTTGTTGGTTTGCTGGGTCAAGTAACTTTCAGTTTATCTACAGGTTACTGGTCTTCGGTTGTGCGTGACTATGTTACCCTATTTGACTCCGCTAACAAAAATATCGGTGTTGTAATATTTGATACCGGTTATTGATCTGCAGACAGCTATGTTATGTCAGGCGTATATCACCCAGTATGTGTAACAATAAACTGCCAACGTTTTTCAAAGGTATGTTACCACTTAAATACTTTTGCGATATAATTAGGGACTGGAAAACATCGCGAAGGCTAGAAACCATTTTACTATGCATACTCAAGCCCCGACTATTCGTTCACTGTCTGATGTTCCACTGAGTAGCAGCTAGTTGACAAATAGTCGTGGATTGAGTATGTATAATACAATGGCTTCTACCCTGCAGGTCATTGAATTCGCGAAATTGTCCAGTCCCTAGATATAACATCATTAGAGATGATGGTACATCGCGAAACTATTTTGTGCCAACATACGCTAGAAAACGCTGTAGTTAATTGCAAAACATATTATTGGATGATGTACGCCTAACACAACGCAGCTCTCTGAAGACAAATAACTGGCATCAAATAGTACAATAGCAATATTCTTATAGGCTCAGTCAAATAGGACAACCGCTCTACGTACAAGCGAAAGCCTGTAATCTTCTGGTAAGCTGAGCGTACATTGAAACCCAGCAAACAGTCAGGTTTTCCCGCGATAAACCATCACCTTTATCGAGAGATATTGGCATATCGCGAAAATGTATCGTGCCAACATACCATTGGAAACGTTATAGTTTCATGCAACATATATAGGGCCCGGTAATTTTCGCGGAAAGATTTTTGCCCCACTTTGTTTCAGTGTCTTACGTGCACACCTGCACCTCAACTTCATGATTATTGACAGAGTGTTTTTGTGCATAGTCGTTACTCATTTGACTGTGCCAATTAGTACACGGATAACTGCCACACATCACGTCTGTGATTTGCGGGTTTAACCTCCACACGCTGGGTGTTAACGGCATCCAATCACTGACCACATAGCAGAGATGCAGGTGCGCACGTAAGGCACTGAAACAAAGTGCTGCAATAATCTTTTCGCGAAAAATACCGGGCCCTGGCCATATATGATTAGGCGACACACGTCAGACACTCTTGTAACTGTCTGCAGACCAATAATCGGCACCAGATATTACAATAGAGGCAGGACCTGTTGACTCAGTCAAATAGGGTAACAGCTCCACGTACTGGGAAAAAGCCAGTGAGCCTTTGATAAGTTGAACTTACGTTGAAACCCATCAAACAGTCAAGTTTTCCAGCGATAAACCATCGTCTCCAGTCATCATTCCCAAGCATCGTATGAACGAGACTGAATAGCGAGAAATGATGCGTTACGGGTGAAGGAGGCCTCGTTGTTAGACAGCACGAACTGTAGTAGGTACGTCCGACCTCTCAGACCATTGTTGCGACAACCACTGGCATTATACGGCCCGCTGTGTGTAAAGTCCGTCCGGCGTAATTCATGGACGTGTTGTGGTTGATATGAGCGCGGTACGAACACTCGACACACTCCACAGTTTACAGCGTCCATTATACACGTGATACGACAATGATTTGTGGTGTTGCCCTCTGCAAACACGTGCGAGCAACTCCGCTTAGAAGCCATGTGAGAGGGTCGGCCTCATGTACGGCTGTTGCACGCAACACTACATTTTTCTGGCACCTGGTAAATGTCATTTCAGAAAGTAAACTCAATACGTTATTTTATTTAGTTCACTGAAAGAGTGACTCAAAGTGAGTCGGTTTTTGCAGTGTACAAAACTCTGGAAAACCACTTAACATACCCTACGAACAACAGAAAAGTTTACCAGCAGAATTGACCACTATTTCGTGGAATATATTATACGTTTAAATCCGATCCTCATTTGTTTGAGTGCGCTAGCGAGAGTTCAATACGGGTATAAGGTATTCGGGATAAAGTTAGCTCTAAAGATTATAACTTTAAAAAATATTACTAACCGATGCTGAGCATTATTCAACATTATCCATAATTGTCTTACAACTTATATGGTTGGCAGCGAATTACATAATATAGTAGGGTATTTTTCTATTTTAATGCTACAACGCTGACGTAAAATCCACTGGACTCGAAATACTTGTATTTTATATCACTAATAAACTTAGGTTCCTACTGACTACGCAATTATCAGAAATTTGCAAACATTAAGTGACGTGTCCTGAAAGGTTAAAGGTTTCACGTCGTTAGCCGTTACGCGCTGAAAGATACAAAATTGCAGAACATAGGAATTTAGTAGGCGTATATTTTTTTAGTTCTCACTTTATCCCTATAGTGTACTTTATTGTAGTCAAGAGATGTTTATGGTACTCTTCAAAAATGTCTGTTTCCTGTATCATAGAAAAAAATAGGAAACTTTCCACTGTCGAGTAGGAGAACTTCGTACCTTGCACATGAAAGGTGTTGTATACTCCATTTCATATAAGTTTGGATAAATCTGACCGCAACTTATGGGCAGTAATTTGTAATATTTTGTTATTTGTGCCATTACACAAGACAAAGTTCGCAGTACAAATGCTGAGATGAACATTTTAGGTTTATTTTAGAGCTACAAATGTCTTGCAATGTGCAACAAATGACAAAATACTGAAAAATTATTGCCTATAAGTTGCTGTCAGATTTATCCAAACTTATATGAAACAAGAGTGTAGTATGCCATACGTTTTAATTTTAACGCTACACTGCTAAACGTATTCCCAAGAAGTTTGTATGTTAAATAAAATACTAACTAAAAGTAATCTTTCATGTATTTAAGAACTCGGCAAGTCTATTTCGGGCATAATTTGGGACATTTTAAAATGGCTATGAAATCATTTTTTAAGATTGTCCAAACCACCGAGCGGTGTTAAGATCTTCGGCCATTACAAGTACAGT
Organism: Medauroidea extradentata; assembly: GCA_003012365.1. Classification (NCBI taxonomy): domain Eukaryota; kingdom Metazoa; phylum Arthropoda; class Insecta; order Phasmatodea; family Phasmatidae; genus Medauroidea; species Medauroidea extradentata. The sequence continues at coordinate 25,136 of PNEQ01084560.1, forward strand.
CAAGAACTGATCGACTCGTGTGAGTGATATTTGCACATAAATTACATTTACAGTGCGTTGCACGTGTAAAAACGGTTTCCAGGTTCATTACTACTCATTAAAACATATTTGTAGTGGGAAAAAATGGCGAAAATGTTTTTATATATTTATATTTTAACGAAAATCTTGGCTCAGAAAGTTTTATAGTGTATAGACATGTGTAATACACCTTTAACTTTAATTATTACGTCATAATGTAATAGGGTCGCCATTGAATGTCACATAAGCGAGAAGGCTGCTCGCTAGTTCATTGACTTGCGCCTAGAGACTATGATGAGGCATGATGCTCGTGCTATGTCGTCCTTATTACTTCCGCACTTCTAGGCCTCGAACACGTAAAAGTCACCCTCCCAGGCGGTGACCTTAAGGGCGCCGCCTACCCGCGCGTGAGAGGCTCAAAAGCGACGGAGCAGTAAGGTCGACCTTGAAGCACGCATCAAATGCCGCGCCACCTCAACGAGCCAAGCGCTGGACTAACGTACAAGCTTCCCGCCGAACTGTTTTACTATGAGACACTAAGCGGTGACCATATAATTGTATTGTTGGAAAGTCTGTAACTAAGTTCAGTGCAGGTGGCAATCTGAGTCTCACATACATCCGGTTAGTAAATTTTGAAGTGCGGAAGTCAGAAAATACCGTTTTTAGCCATGTTGGAGGACTCAGAAACAGTGTTTTCTTAACAATAAGGTTCCGACCTTGTCTGAAGTTTGTTTTCTTTTCGTACGTTGGCACAATGAGCACACGTGGAATATTTTCGTAGAAAAACCCTGTTTACGAACACAACACACTGTAACGCATTTGAAGCGTGGCGTAGGCGGTCGCCTTAAGAGCGATATATCGGTAAATAACCAACCCAATTTTTTAAAAACACGTTGAATGTACAGTACATCCTATAGTTATAAAATGATTGGATGATTTCTCAAATCCCCAAAGTAACGAGACAACGAAGACAATGTGTGTCATTTGTGTGCGTATATTAAAGGCAATATTATTACTGACGCGTGCATGAGTGTCGCCCGTGTTGGTTACCGTTTTCATCACATCCAGAGGGTGAAAAAGCGTTATATGATGACTTCTTTTAAAATAATGCTAGTTAATTAGCGGAATACATGCCATGATAAATCTAAAATATTAAACAAATTTAATCGAGCTAGGTGACACGACGGTAACACGCCGGACTCGTATTCTGGAGGATCTGGGTTCGATCCCAGCTTCAGCCATCCTGATTCGGGTTTTCCAAGGTTTCATGAATCTGCTACAGGCGAATTCTGGGATGGTTCCTTGACATAGACGTCAAACCCAATAAAAATTTTAATTAATCAACCCCGATGCCGAATTCTGTATTTTTCGTAGTTTCAACGAGACAGTCTCGAGTCGATCGACAAAGAATAAACATTCGTAACTAACGACTAGAGTCAGGATAAATTCGTAATCTCACTGGACCGTAGGTTAGCATCCAGGAATATATGTTCTGAGTTGCTGTTCGCTGACACAGTGATACCACACTATGGGGCCTGCATTTAGTTGCTGCCTTGTTATTGGTCCAGCACTTTTAAGAAGCTTGGTAGTCATGTTTATAATTAGCGGACGGCAATTTTAAAACTACAGTAACTCAGTTTGAAGTGTGTCTTATTTTCTTCGTTAAACGCATTGGAATCATTATTATAGGCTGTTCCGAATAAACTGAGCTTTACTTACAATTTTCTATTGGCCATTACGTCTATTTTTACTATACGAAATTTTCCACGTAACCAGAATCTAGTGTCAACATTTCATAACTCTCAAAATTGTTCTTCAATAGCTCCAATAAATTAATTTGTTTTATTATTATAAACTGTGTGCAGTGCTCACTTTAAAGTGTATAGTAGTTTTACAGGAAAAATTATTCTTTCCGTGCTGCACGCTACAGAACGGCTCGAGCGCTGGGTCCACTAACTATTAAAGGAAAGTGTCTGACGTCGCGGGCAGTTTACGTAGGGTAGCGTCTGGTCTCCGAGGACGCAGCATCTTGACAACCCCCTCCCGCCTACCCACCTCCCCGGTATCCTGCCACCATCGTGTGATGGATGTCCTCGCGGCGCGCCAGCCGGGCGGCCCAAGTGTTCCTTGCTCAATATTTCCGTCGCGATGTTCAAGGTCGTTCGCGGCACAATACAGTTCCACGTCTTAAGGGGCCCGCCTCGTGGCACATGTGTTTGTGTGAGTGAGGTATGGTGCAAAGGGCGACGTCGTATGGGCCATACAACGGTGCGTCGCCTCTACGCTTAAGGCGAGCAGTCTTCGCGAAAAAACTAATTTCCTATGGGATTTTAAGTGGTGACCCTATTGTTTTATTTACGAAATCACTTTACTAAAGTCCAATGCACTACCCTTAAGTGGTTTCACATGTATTCGGCTAGTATATTTTCCGCTATAGCAGCCTGAAAATCCCGATTTAACCCATTTTGGCGTGTCCTGAAAGGGGATTTCTAATACGTGTGTTGTCTTGAAAGTACTTAAGGGCAGTCGTCTGAAGTGTGTGTTCTTTTCGTAGACAAACGGCGTGAACACACGTGTATTAGTTTCGGTGTAAAACTTATTCTTCAGACACGCTGCAGCGCGATTTTATGGCAACGAGGCGGGCCCCTTAAACCTAGCTGGATCTGTCTCCCTCCCCCTTCACGTAAATTACGTATTTCATCAAGAAAACCATCAGAACAGTATTTCAGCTCGGTTGTTGAGTTTCACCACCTTTTACCATACGTTGAAAATTTTTTTTTTTTCACAAGTACCTTAGAAATTCACATTTTGTCATAAAAATTCAATAGTAAATATTTCCTCCGGCAAAGCGATTTAAAATGTACTTCCTTGCGTAAACATCCATTTACCTCCAATGAGTTTACTATTTACAGGAAAATTATAAGACAATACCAAAGACGCGCTACCCTCTTATACTGAAATGTTTAAATTAACAGAACTTCGTAATATTTGTAAAGTAAATTTTAAGGCCTTTATCGAAAAAAAAAAAAAAAAAGACGTTTATAATTTGGGCAACATTTGTTGAGACAAAGAATAGCAATTAATTATTTCCGTGCAGTGCTTCGATACTCAGTATGATCATTACAAGTGCTTATTTATTACCTAATGAAATTCATGGTACAAAGGAAGCCACACATACTTATCAACAGATTTTCTTTAGTCAGAAATTGTACTACCGTCGGTATGGGATCAAGCCCTTATTGGTTTTGTCTTGAACAAACAGAATTCTATAACTAGTACTGGCAACTGAAAAAAAAAAAAAATGACAACTCTCCTGCGTACATTAGAAAAGATGATACTGTAGGTTGTTTAAATTATTTTTTTCGTTAATGTCAGTGAAATATTTCTTTATAAATACCGTTCCTCACAGTTAGCTAATGAACGATGGTTACTCGTAAATAGCGCCACATAAATTCGATGGTGAGGACTGGTATTCTATCATCTGTAAAAAAAAAAAACTACTTATGGCGAGGAATATATATTTCCGGCAATAAGGCCTTGCCTTAACTGATTTTAAAAACATGTACTCTCTTCGCTCTTTCTTACTTAATTTATTCTCGTGCCCAAACTTAGTTAATGAGAATCTCCACAAAAGTATTCGTAAACACATATTCTAAATATTAAAAGTTAATATTAAGTATGAAATTTTGAATCCGAAAATTCTTACTTAAAAGAATGTATTGGTTTGCGCACAAAAGCAATAAATTCTTAATGTAAACTTCCATTGCAACAAATATTTAATAATGTCAAGTCCTCTACAGTACCGTAACCGTTTTTATTTGAAGGCTTCGACATAGCAACACTGCCAATAACGGCCATTTAAATCTCGCTTTGAGCTCCCCAAGAGCAGTGGATTCTTTTGAGTCGTATATCTATCCTACACACTGGCCAATCAGGGAATGCCATTACCACTGAACAGCTCAAAGCACTATTTTAAAAAAATTTCCTTGATTATAGTCACTACATAAACAAAATAAATTTTGTGTCCCTATGCTACTCTTTTTTGTGCCAGATATTTGTTTACAAATATAATTCTTCTGATTAAGGCTGCCTATATTTCCGTCTTAGAGGATGTTTACGTGATGTTAACGACTTTATTGCCAGTCTTTTGTTTTGTATTGGTAAAGTATTACCTTCGTAAGTTACTTTGATTTTAGAGTATTTATAAAAGTCAGCTTTCCTATGAAGGCTGTTTAGTTAATGACGGTTTCCTTGCAAACGAAAAACAGCAATTATATTAGTTGTCCTCAGAGAAAAATATTGATACTAACAACAACAATGTAACTATCGAAAATGTATGTGTGATCATGCCGAAAATGCTAAAAATATAAGACTCAAACAAATGCTGAAACATTTTCGTTTCAAATTTACATGCGTGAAGACGTATGACACTGACGAATCCGGACTATGTATTAAGGACACCGCCTGTCTTGAATATGTATGTGGTATTTTTAAAGCACGTAATTTTTTTAAAGTACCTTATAATTAGAGATTATGGCAAAGAACGAAAATGTTTCGTGCCAACTTACCTTTTAATAAGTTGTAGTTTTTTGCGACATAACTGACACAGCGTAGCTGTCTGCAGAACAATACCAGGCATCAAATATTACAATATCTGTATTCTTATTGGCTCAGTCAAATAGGGCAACAACTCCACATACAAGCGAAAGACAGTAATCTTCTGGTAAGCTGAACATGCTTTGAAACCCAGCAAACAGCCAAGTTTTCCCGCGACAGACCATCACCTCTACTTATAATCCTTCTCTTAAAAGTTTTTTCTTCTCGTTGGCGGGTACGTTGTAAACACGTATAACAGAAAATGATGACGAATTACTTCGTTTGTGGCACTTTTTAAAAAAAAAATACAAAAGGACTTGTAAATATTTTAACATGTAGGCCATAATATCTCGTTTCAATGTAAATTATTTTATTCGATTAAGTCACTTTGTTTCTGTAGTTGCTTTGTTCCCGTAACTTGCAAATTGTGGCCTTGACATTCTGCTGTAGGAAAACTGTGAGAGCTAAAAAGTTATCACGAGAGGAAAATGTAGTCCCAAGTAACGTCTATAAAACGAACACTATGCCATACAAATATACAATTATGAATTTTTGCCCCTACTAAGTAGGCCACATATAGTCACATCAGTTGAAAGGGTAGTGGCTAGACAGGCGAACATTATCTCCACGGAATATCTGAGAGTGTAATGTGACCTGTAGGCGCTATAAAAGGCTTGAAATAGTCACTCACTCACTCGCTCTCGTACAGAGTGTTTAAAATTTTAAAAGAGGGAAAGTTAGGAACGTGAGATGGGCGCTTGTTCCATGCACGCTTAGATGAATTTATTTCACCTGTGTAACTAGACTCTAATCCTCACTACACTGACTCTTTTACTTACTTACCACTGAAAGTAATTTAAAACAAATAAAACAATGTGTATCTA
>PNEQ01084560.1:30733-60662 GCA_003012365.1 Medauroidea extradentata
ATATATATATATATATATATATATATATATATATATATATATATATATATATATATATATATATATATATATATATATTTGTTTTTATATGTGTCGAATCATAGCCTACAACAAGGTTATACACTGTGAATTTTTTCGGTTTGGTATGTGAGTTGGTTTGAGTGGCGTACATAAGACCGTTCCTGAGAGGACAATTTGCTCACAATGTATGATTAAAATAAGAAAAGAAATATCTGGTACAAATATGAAAATAAGGAAGACGTTGAAAACTGAGTTGAGCCGCGCCCTTAAGAAGCACGCCCCGCGAATCCTTGGCTGAACTGGAGACGAAAAAGCTAGCGGCAGAATGCTGTACGATAACATTTCTCGCGAATAACATGGCAACACTGCACAGAGAAAGTCCCAGCATAAGCTCCACTGCCAGATATTATTTTATGTATGTTACGTCGAGTAAACGTGAAATCATGTTTGTACAGCTCGGGAATTGAACCCGCGCCCATAGTATAATGGTGTTAACAGTGGTAGTAACATATCTGTAGCGCTATGTTGCCATTTTGTGCTGTTCAGAATGTCGCTGTAATATTTCGCCACAAACATTTCCGCTTGCATTTCAGCCTAGGATTCGCGTGTTTGTTATTTGGTCACTTCTGGACATTCTATATAGTCTTCAAAATACATGATTTCATTATAAATAAATTTATAAAATTAAATTTAAATAATCAGTACTCAAACATCAAGTTTATGAACGTTGGTGAGGTTGCTACGAGGTAAGTAAGCAGCAACGAGAGAATGATAGGGAAGTTAAAACAGAAGATCCCCGAAAAAAAAAAACCCACTGACCGAACTCAGCATCAGCGAATTTTCTCACTCGCAAAAATCTGGAACTAACCCATAGGGGATGGAACCCCATTTTCCGGGTTTGAGGCTCGGATACAGTGAAGATATAAAGGCAGGACTGCCACGCTCGAAGAGCACCTCATTGCCGATATTCGTGGCCTACTAAATAAGCATGCAGTGTTGTTGTAGTAGTGTTTTTTATAGGACCGCTTTAAGCGGTAACGTTGATTGTAATTTTAATATTATTTTAAGACGATTTAAATTATTTTCAAACTCATTAACATGATTCTACGTTATAAAGATGCTCGTATAAATTCTTGCTTCATTCTTTTGTTTCAGGTAGGTGTCACGAGGAGCGCTCTACTTTCTGAGTCTGCAATATGACTGTTCGTTAAGAAAGATGGTATGTAACTTGTAATAGAAACTCTGCTATGCCAGGAGAATAACGCTTTATTGGCTATCTTAAGTGCATGTATAGCAGCTGGTACAGCAGACATTACAAACGTTTGTGCGGGATTTAATGTTATCTAACATTATCCTAAGAGACAATTAATAAAATTGTAATGCCTTTTTAATATGATAAAAAATTCTATGGTTGCTTTAAAAAGTCCACTCATTTTACAAGGAATAGAACATAAATTGGATTTCATTTTATAAAATTAATCAACGAAAATTTACAGAATGCGTTACCTTGGGTTTGATATGTTTTTACACATTTATAAGTATAAATCCATAAACAGAATTTTATTTTAGGATGTAATGCATAACTGGACGTCGTTTATTTTTTACATTACATCACAATGAAATATGTACAAAAACTACAACCATTAATGAGTTTACATTGCTGAACACTTTCAAAAATCAGTTTTAACGTGTCGTTTTGTTGTTACGACAATAGGTATATTGACTGAATTTATATGGTAAAATGTGAATGAATTTAAAATGATTATTTAAAATATCGTAACAATTTTAGCCTGCAATGTAAAGCGAATAAAAACATATGAGAAAGCGTTATTCGTAAGTGTTTGTTAACGTGAATCCAAAAAGAGAGTATGTATCTCTACTTGAATTTTTTTTTTTATTTATTACTCAACCCATAACAGAAATTTAAAGAACTACATATGTTTGTAAAAAGTATCGAAATGACTATTCACAATTGTAAACTGTATAAGTTATATATATTAACTTGGTACGTGTGCCAATACATTTTTTTTCCTTTTTCTAGAGGTATATATATCCGAAAACGAGTAATAGGCCTAGCTAAAAACACACCTCCGCTGATATTTGTACCAAGCTTCTGTAATTATAAATACACATAGTTTAATCCGTATTTTGATAGCTTGCATAAAATATGACATTTACACCTTTTTATCTTTCCGGTCGCTATTTTAATATATGGTGAACTTTCGAAATACATAGATACGTATGCCGTAAGTCAAATCACACTCACTCGATCATATACGTTTGCAAAGTTGTAGAGGTATCACAACACAAATTCTTTATTTCTAATCCCCTTTGTTGTTTTTCTTTAAATCAGCGGTTTTCATACAGAACATCGTAATTTCTCAATCATTCATAGATAAAAAAGTTTTACGCTGTTGTGTATTTTTTATGTCTGTTTATCCTTTATCCATGTAGCATCGATTCAAAATTCCATTTTTCCCACTGGCAGATGCTATTCTCGGTGGCGTGGTACATAACTCAACGCTGAAAGCATTTATCTATAACTGTAGGTTTCTTGAAGCCAATTTGCAAAAATTAAACAATAGCAATCCTAGACAATAGTTTTAGCAAATGTTTCGAACAAAATTGTTTCCAGTGTTACGAACTTCTGAGGCACAATCTCTGACGCCGGAACCTCGTGCATTTAACTGCGGCGCAAGAGATCACGCGTAACGAATACTGTAAGTATTTATGGATAAATATTTACTCATAAAGTTGCCAAATACCATTATCTAGGATTGTCATTCAGTATTTTATCCATATTGGCTTCGAAAAAAGCGTATAAATCAATTGATGTTTTCAGCGTTTATTTATCTACCACGCACTCTTAAGTATCTTCGTTGATGTGACAAAATTACGTATATGTTGTAGGCTATGACTTGACACATATAAAATCTAAAAATAAAATACTTTTGTATTTAATAAAAATGCTGAATTTGTAAGTGAAAAATTAAAAAATATCATTTTTTTAAATACAAAAAGTATTTTTTTTTTGTTTGTTTTATGTGTGTCAAATCATAGCCTATAACATTGTTATATAGTGTGAATTTTTTTTTCAGTTTTGTAGGTCAGTTGGTATTAGTGGCGTACCTAAAATCGTAAAGCGCAAAATTTTACGTTTACGACTCATTACGCAAAAACTATGAGAGATACGAAATTTTCCTAAGAGGAAGATGTAATCACAATTTATGTATAAAATAAAAAAACATATGTTACAAATATAAAAATATAAAAATACGTTGAAAACTGAGGTGAAACGCATCCTTAAGGAGAAATAATAACCGGGAGAGAGAATGGAACGAGAGAAATTAGCTCGTAGCTCGTGGTGTTGGCAGGCAGCTACGTCACGCCACACTGGCAGTAAAGGTTATAAAAGTGTGTATGGGTGGGAGAATGTTGGGAAGAGATGTCAGAAGCAAGAGAGTATAAGCACATGATGACTGCACATTGATCGATCAAAACCGACAGGTGCGTTCAGCGTTGGCCTCGTATCGGAGAGTTACTAGTCGCTGAAATACCGCTCTTGTGAATGGGCTGGAAGAATTACGGCCGCGGAGCGACATTTTGCTTCCAGATGAACGCGACGGGAAGATTTACACTCGTCGGTGCATGCATTAAGAGTCCTGCACAGCTGGCTCATGAACTATGCTGCACCGTTTTAGGAGTAAGATTTTTGAAGACATACTTCTAAACGTGCGTACGATGTCTTTATCAACAGAAAGAAAACACATTTTAAACTATGCCTCTCCATTTTCGTTTTCTAGATATCGTGCTAGTAAACATGGTTTCGGGACATCTCAAAATGGCAAGAAACGGCATTTTCATTCTGCTGCCACGTAAAAAAAAATACTGACCGGGATCGTAAAACATAAATTGAGTAGCATACGCTGGAGATAACAATGCACTTTCCGTAAACAAAAAATTAGGGCCGCTGCTTCAAGTCCCATAGGAAAAAACCAATGGTCGAAACATTGCACGCCGTTTATACGCCCTGAGCATAAAGGCTACATGGTTGTAGACATACGAGCCAGTCTATTATTATCGCCTCCTTGTTCCCGTAGACGCGGCATCTAGCACATTCTGTATAGAGCTCTTAAGAGTTTTCACATTGCAAAAATTCATAGTTATATATTTGTACGAGATAGCGTTCATTTTATAGACATTACTTGTGACTACACTTTCCACTTATGAAAATTTTTAACTCTCGTAGTCTTCCCATAGCGACATGACAAAGTCAACATTTACGGAAACGTAGGAATTACGATAACCAAGTGACTTAGTCTAATGAATTGAATTACACTAAAACTTGATGTTATGGGACATATGCTAAAAGATTTTAAAACACACAAGTAAATGTCTTCGTACTTTTAATAAATTTCTTAAAATGATCACACGTTACTTCATTTATGACAAATTTAAAAAAAACGAAATTACATTGTTCTGTGTTTTAAATACTTCAGCATATGACCCATAATATCTCATTTCAGTGTAAATTATTTTATTCGAGTAAGTAACTTTGTTTTTGTTAGTCCTATCTTCCCCGTACCTTACAAATTCTAACTTTGACATGCCACTATGGCAGTGGTTCCCAAACTGGGGGGTCGCGACCTCTAAAGGAATGGCCAACTATTTCGAGGGGGGTCGCGACAGTCTTCCAAAATAAGTTTTAAGAAATTATAAATGCTCGGAATAACTTAAAATTATAAAAATTTTGATACAAACAAATTACTAACCTACGTAAAGAGTAAAAGGGGTTGGAAATCTTTTGGGAAACAAGTATGTTCGTAAATATTATTTGTTGAAATGGAGCAGGTCGCGGTTAAAAATCGTACATGAAAAGGAGTAGTGGTTTAAATTCGTGCCCAAAAGTGAGTCGCAAGACCAAAACCTTTGGGAACCACTGCACTATTGGAATACTATGAGAGCTAAAATTAATTTTATAACTAAGTAATGTAGTCACAAGTATCGTCTATAAAATGAGCACTATATCATGCATTTTTGCCACGTGAACATTATTAAGGACCTCGACTAAATGTGTTACATATCTCTGATAGGAAACCTGATATGCGCTTCTCGTCATGGTGACTAACTAACGTTAAAATAAATAACAGTGATTTCGTGTCCAAATACAAGTTTACAGTTCTCAATTATTCCTTTTTACTTTAAAAACGGCAAAACTGATGATAGACAACGTACTCATTACACTTTCATACATAAATTCAAAAGTTGTTTTACACGTGCGTCATACTGTTAGCTGTGTTAGCGAATCATAAAAAGTCGCCGACAGAAACATAACATGCCAGCTAAGGCCGTGCACGTATATCACGTGTTAGTGTTCAGTAATTAACTGTACATCTCACGCGTTTAGTCTCTTAAAGATAATTGTTTCCTTTAACGTAGTACTTTGTTTCACCAGTCATTTAATTAATCCTCTCAAAGCTCGTAGTGAATTGCTATTATAATTGATTTCAGCTCACACAGCTACAAGACAGGGCCTATAATAGGTGCACCTATCGCACTTTAAGACAAGTGCTTACTGTTAAGCAACATACCATGTCCATTTCTTGCATATTTTTGGACGTATCATTTCGCCCCTTCAACGTAATATAAAGAATATATTCGATACTAAGTTTAAATTGTACCCAAGCTTTGTAGCCTACTTTTTTTGCCATTGTTTACCAAGTACCTCAGCCTATCAAAAATAATGCCACACAAGAATTCGTGTGTAGTTAACAATCCTTCGTTTCTGGCCAGCATGGATATTGCAAGATGTTTAAAAAAAAAACGTGGCTCACGCATTGCTGGAAAAGGTACGTTTAAGAAGCAAAAGTACGACAAAAAAAATGAGGTGATTTCTTTCCAATACTCCCTACGACACTCGTGTAAAGAATTGAAACGTCGAAAAATAATTTTTAGGCTTGTACAAGCCATTGTCTTAATCATCATACTATTAAATAATATGTTTTATATAATAACGCGTATTATAAATATTATTAAAATATAAATGATAGGTATTTCAACTTTTCTATTGTCGTTAAAATATAAATATATCTCCGCAGTCCTCGCATAAACATTTTGCTGATTTACTTAGCATTTTAAAAAACAACTACAAGTATTTAACGAAGTAACCTGTTGTATTAGGTCGAATCCATTTTTTACGTGGGACAAAATACGAATTATATTCTTATATGATATGCAATGAAAAAAAGTTTCTTCCCACTAACGGTCTTCAGAAGTAATTTGTATATATGTAGATTAGTGAATATGTTTGTGAATGTATTTGTATGTGTATACACACACGCACAGTGAAATCTCAAAAAAATCTCTCTCTCTCTTTCTCTCTGTCTCTCTCTCTCTCTCTCTCTTAGCTTTTCTGCTTATGCGCTAAAATTATATTATTCCTATTCGCTAACAACACAATAAATTTGAACCAAATGTATGGGGTTTGGAGCCTAGATATTGCAGTACCTCATAAATGTTTCAAAAGCTTCTACTGTGTAGCTTTATGAGGAAATATTATGTATATTCACTAAGTGTTATCTGAGAAAATTGTGTGACGTATGGCCTGAGTTCGTAATTTAATACATTACTTAGTTCGAAATAGTTGGCATTGCTTCAACACATTTAAATATAATACCTGATTAAATTTGGCAGCAACATTGCAAATAGATAGAACCATAAAATATGAGTTTATTTCCTCATTGATAAGTCAATTGAACTACAAACTTTTGAATATTCGTTTTTGAATGACCAAAACTTATAACTGTATAGTCCAGTCACCTCCAAGTGAGCACTTTCCATCCCTTGATGTGTTTTCCTTACAAATAATTTGAATCTTCCTGCCGCTACACTTTAACATAAATGTAATAGTGAAGTAATCAGTATATGTACTTCATTATGCTGAAAAAAATATATGAGATGTAACCAAAAAATATGTTTATTATAATTATTATTGACACTACGATCTCCAGAAGTGCTTACGCTACCGTAAACAACTACAACTTGAAAAATGCTAAAAAGTAACATCGTCTAACTTTAGTCATCTTTACGCGATGGCCACTCATATAATGTTTTAACACGTCAAATGACACGTTTCGTAAGTATACTTCAACGCTACAAACGTGGAATGCTCGTAAAAAAAATTAAAATGATTCCTTGGTGCAGTAGATGCTGGTTGCTCTTAATTTATTTTGAACTTCTAAGTGTTTCTCAGCGGATGGTACAATTAAATGAAAATGGACTGACATTTGAATAAAAATGTTAACTATAATAACATACATGTTCTTGTAGGACATGTCATTTTGAAACAATAAGTCTGCTGAATCTTTAATAGAGAAACAATATTTTTAATCAAAGTGAATAATTGCGTGTATGTTTTATCCCGCACAGCCTTAAACAAGAATACGTAAATTAATTTATTTATATGTACATATATATATATATATGTGTGTATGTTTATTTATTCTAGTTTATGGGTGCTCTTCAATAATTACTCAGCTGAATTAATAAAACACACTCATCTCAAATAGTCGGGCGTTTTGATACGATTAACGGATTTTTATATTCATCGGGATGTTATTTTCCTGCAATCTGTTAAAATCCCATTTAAATGTTGAATTTTTTTAGCCTCCTTTTTTAAACGCGTTAGTTATTCGTGCTAACATTTTAATTATCTAAAAATTAGCGATGCGTTAAAAGAGATTAAAATTAAAATCATGTTTATAATTACATCCAATATTCTCGATACAAAAAATAATTCCAGGTCAACCGGATCGTGAATGCTTAGTGGTGTGTGAAACAATTTTATCGTATACATGTACAAATAGTGTATACACTTGTAAATATATGTTGAAAGAGGGAAAATGGCGTTTATGTGCAAAAGAGTGGTGGTAAAGAGACAAGGTCTGTTATTAAACATGTCTTTGTTTTACTGTTTAAATTAAGTAAAGACCACTATTTATATAAATTGTCGTCCTTTTTTTTTTCAAGTAAATAACTATGCGTACACTCTAAAAAAATTTTGTAAAATTTACAAGGATATTCTCTGTACTTTTACAAATCCTTGTAAAAGTACATATAATACCCTTGTAAAATCATTAGTTTATGAAGTTACAAAGGTAAACTTTGTAATACTACAAAGGAATCCCTTGTACCTATACCGACAGTTCCTGCGCTGTAAATTATTTTGTAAACTATGACAAGGCACTTCTTCGTAGTTGTACAAACTTTTGTAAATGTTGAAAATATTCCTTGTAAAATTATTAGTTTATAATGTTAAAAGGATTTTGTTTGCAAAAAAACCTTAAGAAAAAATGTGTGGTAGCCTACAAAAATCGTAAGTTCGCCGGAAATTACTTATGCAAAGATCACAATCTCTGGAAAGTATTTTTCTGGAATAAAGTGAATATTTATATTAATTACGTGCTTTAAAAAGAAGAATTATTACTGAACTATACATTGAATGTAAACAAATAAATAAAGACTACGCAATACGTAAGTCACGGTGGTCTAGTGGTGGCAGTTCCGTGCGTGCCTCCGCCGGGTGCACATCGAGTCGGTGCGAGGAGGTTGGTCGCTCTAGCGTGAAAAGGGGAAGTTTCCGTACACGAGTGGCAACGGGTATATTGTTTGAGTCTCGTAATCTTGTATAACTGAAACATGTCAAACATCCGTGTGAATACATTGCGCATTGTGTTTGCACAACGGCCATCTGTCTTAGAAATCCGTCCTGAACGTCACCGAAGAGCAACTGGACGCCATACAACTGGATGGTCACCAGAACTGTGTCTTTCTGAAATGTCTTCCCGTCCGGTCCGTGCGAAGAGATATTACGGCGCACAAATGGTGAGTCAACTTTTGTCTCTGCAGACCAGGAAATTACACACGTCAGCATTGGATAAAAAGCAGTTGATAACATAAAACTGGTTAGGATATTAAATTTGCCTATAGAGTTGGATGATCACAAACTTTTCACAGAATTAGAGGGTTATGGTCGAATCGTTACGTTACACGATGAGGTGTGGAATAAAAAATATAAATTGAAGATAAAAACGGGTGTTCGAATTGCGAAAATGGAAATCAAAAAAGACATTCCTTCGTACGTCACAATTGATGGCTACCGTGGCGTAGTTATCTACCAGGGACAACCAAGAACATGTAGTTACTGCCAATCCACTGCACACGAGCGCATATCGTGTCCTAAATTGCAAGACAAGGACGCGTGCACGATTAGAAGGTGGGGCACCCAACAAACAGCTGACAGTCGCCCAGAAAACACATTACCAGTACCAACTTCAACACTGTCACGGATAGAGTACCCTGAACTCAAACCACGTGAACACAAAGGGCCTGTTCAAACACCCATCGGGGAAACTTCGACACAGAAATCAGTTAACATAAACTCGTTGTTGACTGAGAAACGAAAAACTGTGGCGGATACGCGTAGTGCCAGTGCTGTTGCTAAAGATGGCCAGACACAACATACACAGGGTGTCTCCAAAACAAATACTGGCGGGTCGGGGGACTCCTGGACAGACGATACAGAAATGGTATATGATGGACACAATACAAAACGACCATGTGAACATGACTCTAGGGCCAAGAGCAGAATTCCCATGCGAAAAACACAGGTGTTATCACAACATGACAAGGATAGGCAAGATTCGCTAGACCTCGCCAAAGAAGTAATTGAAAAACTACGTTGGTCCAATAGCAAGGTGCGGGTAGAGACTTATGATGAATAACAAACTCAAATTGTGATATTAATGTTGGTGTTGTTGACAATTTCCACGTTAAATTTATGCGGGGTTTCGACCTCCGTACGTATAGTGTCACTAGAAGCACTATTTCGATCTCGGGCGGTGGATATAGATTTCTTACAAGAAGTCGTCATACACGACTTTGCAGGATTTCACTCATTTAATGTATACACAAATGTTGGCAGCCATGGCAGAGGGACGGCGATCATAACACGGGCCGGACTGGAACTAGAAGAGTTGCACTATCATCCGTCAGGCCGTGTCATGTCAGGAAAAATTTATGAGGTATCACTGGTAAACGTATATGCACCATCAGGATCCCAGGCGAGACGCGAAAGAAATGTTTTACGCGGAGGACATAATACCGTTTTTTCATCCAGACTGTAACCAAATTATTTTTGGTGGCGACTTTAATTGTATTGTGCAACCCTGCGAGCATACAGGAGGTTATTATCCGACCAACGCTGCGCTTTCTGCCGTAATACATCGCCTTGAAATGAGTGATGTGGCCTCAGACGATCAAGGTACGCGTTATACGTATGTCACATCACAGAGCCGATCGCGCATTGCCTATGCTGAATGCTGTGTATCTTAGGTGCAAAACACAGGACTTAGGAGCATTCTTAAATCACGACATGCAAAAAAAAAGTGGGTTTAGATGAAAACTCATCACACGAAAAGGGATAGGTAGAAACTTCACTGAAACCTTTAAAACGCAAATATCCTAATGTTTTGTTTTATTCCATAACATGAATTGTACAGTACAAGTTTACCAGAAAGCCATCTTGTTTTTTTTTTTTTGTACATTACACTTTATTCGAGAAATAAAAATTAATGTGTTTTTTGTTGAAAAAGTTCTGATTCTGTAGACACCAACAAATATAATTTACTAGTTAAGAGTATTAATTTTAGTGTGAAAACTTCAGGCATTAATTTTGTTTTCCATGTATGGCACAGTTTCCGATCCACAAAGAAATACCTAACAAAGTTATGCACTTTTTTGTTTTCAAATTTTGAAGCATGTGAAACGGATCGTGGTCAACCAGGTATTTTTGACGTTTTCGCAGATTCATGATGAGACGTGTTAATGTATGTGCAGATTCGCGGGGTGATCATTTTGAAAAATTCGTGTAATGTTAGCCTACATCACTTAGCAGCATTGTATCTAGCATTGATGACTGTGCCGTGCATCACAGAAATGCCAAGGTATAAACACGTAACCTTACTGACGTAATACCTTACATTAGATGCTAACCTTTTCAAGCTACCCCCATGAGGACAGGGCAAGTAAAAAGAAGTTTTGTACGGTAATTTTTATGTGCTTCTTATCGATTGCCACATACATCAATGCTTATGGACTACCAGTACATTTAGCAACATAGGTTTTGCAACCCTTAATTTTCCAAAACTAGGTATTATTTAGTGTTTCACATCACACAGTCTGTACGCCTGTGTCAATTACACAAACCATATGAAAATTACGTATTATACAAAATTACGGCACCTCTTTCGTACATTAGAAAACAAAGAAGTGCATAATTTTGTTAAGTTATTCTTTGCGAATCGGGAATTTTGACAAACATTACAAACAAAAATTAATGCCTGAAGTTTTAACCCTACAATTAATTTTTTTCTAGTAAATGATACTTGTTGGTATCTACAGAATCAGAACTTATTGAACAAAAACACATTAATTTTCCTTTCTCGAATAAGGTGTCATGTACAAAAAAAACAAGTTGGCTTTCTGGTAAACTTGTACTGTAAAATTCATTTTGTGGAATAAAACAAAACATTAGGATAGAGGTTTCAGTGAAGTTTCTACCTATCCCTTTTCGTGTGGTGGGTTTCCATCCAAACCCACCTTTTTATTATATCGTCATTTAAGAATGCTCCTAAGTCCTGTGTTTTGCATCTAAGATATACAGCATACAGCATAGGCAATAGTGCGTTCATGTGTTTATTTTGTTGTGTTCCTTGAATTGTTGATGGTGCACATTCAACGTTACCTACATGTTTCTAACTCACGATACCATTGTTTCGGGAACACTATCGCTGTAGCCTCATTGAAAGAAAACTAGAGTCCTAGACTATTGCAACAAGAGGACCTTTTTTGTTAGACAGGTAAAATTACTCAATAAACCATCTTCAGATGTTCGAAAATCCGTACGATAAAAAAGTTATATGAAATTAGAGGGTAGCCATCCCTGCTATATGCATAAGGGCGGAAGGTATAAACCAACATTCGCTGTTGGTTTGCAGATCCCAATAGCTTTAAGCAGTGCTGAAAATATTGTAGTTTATGTCAATTAGTTTCCGACATTTTGGGAAAATACTGTTTTAAAATTCGATGTTCAGAGGCCCATTACTCCTTTAATATTGTGTTTACGGAAAAGTGCAACATATGTTTACGTCATAATTTTTCCTGAGGAACACGCAAGCGGAATTTGTCCCCTTATTTAAGAAACATCCTGTACACATACTGTAATGCAATCTTACCTAACCCAACCTACGTAGCAAAACCAACTTCATCTAACCTTGTTTTCATTTAATTCTACCAAATTGCATTAGAATGCACTATCTACAACTAAGATGCACTAAATTTTATTAAATTTAAATATTTTGCAGTAAGTTGCACTATTTTTCACCGTCCCTAACACAATGTAATTAAACCTAACCAAACCCAACATTATATAACCCTACCTAATATAGTGCAAACTAACCTAACCAAACCTAACCTAAGCCAACATAAAATAACCCAACTTAACCTAACTCATTCTAACCTAACACTAACCAACTTCACCTGACCTTTTTGCACTATGTTGCACTAGCTTGCACCAAGTATGACTAGCAATCACTTACCCTAAGCCAACCGAAACTAACACAAACGAACACAACCAAACCAAACATAACGAGATGTTACTCTTTTAAACCTAACTCAACCTCACCTAACAAATCCTATTCTAACTCAACCTCACCTATCCAATCATAACCTAACATAATCCAAGTTAATGTAATCCAACTTAATATAACCCAAATTAACCTTATGCAGTCTCACCCAACTGGTCCTAAATCAAACCACCCTACCCATTCAAACCAAATTCATCTAAACCAACTGAGTAGCACTATCTTGCACTAATTTGCACTGTCATGAAATAAGAATCTCAATCTTGCACTAAGTTGCACTAACTTGCACTAAGTACCACTAGTTTCCACCTACTCTAACCCAACAATACCATACTCTACCTACTCAACCCCACATAACCGACCTTACCCTAAGCTAACCCAACTTAGTTAACCCAAACCAACAACAACTAACCTCTATTGCACTAAGTTCCACTAGCTCATATTAAGACGGATGTACTATTTTGCAGTACATTGCACTTCCTTGCACTAAGTTGCGCTAAGTTATATATTCCCAGGAATTGAATTTTGGATGTCTTGTACGATACATAAATTATTTCCGGTAGTTAAGTTAGGACTAGAATGACAGTAGTTTAGGAATATATACGTAGAAACTGCATGCGTAGTTATTGAAACAGTTCCGAAGTATTTTTGTCGGCAATCGTCTACAGCTGCCTTGTGACGGTACTTAGCTCATTCTCTATCACAAAACAAAAAATAATATCGTTAAATATAGCCATAATCAGTAAAAGCACTAATAACTGCCTGAGAGAGGACTAACAGTTGAGTCAATTCCACATCAAAATTCAAATATGGAAATTCGTATAACATTTTCATCCTTTCTCAACTTCTGTACCATTATCTATACAACAACTTTGTTTAGAGTTACAGATCGATTCGAACTAAACTTGATGTGAACTAAATAATTCTGATTGAAATTTCAACTTTAATAAACATGCCCGGATCGAAGTAACTTACAAGTAGTATGAAAAATCTAACACACTCACTAAGGTCAACTCTGATGAAGATGCTAGACTAAATATGTTTGACTGTGTGCAAAGTACAGAATCTTTCTAAGGCTAACAAGTGTAGGAAGGGGGCTTATTTTTCTGGAAGTAAGGAAAGGTGAAAAAACGTGCAAATGACAACACTTGAAAAATTACCAACTGTTTACAACTCGTATTTCGAGCGCCACTTGTTTTCAAATATTACATTTTAATTAAAGGCCGTACTTTTGTTTAAACTGTTTTTTTTTTTTTTACTGAGGCCGTTGAGATAAATGGCTAGTATATAATATGGATGGTTTTTGTCAGTCTCAGCAACAAAACAAAGCTAAATGCTCATGAACGACAGACACCAGCAGAAACAATAGCGTCTGCTTTCTTACATATTATTGCTCGTAGCCCCCTGCCATTTATGAGGACCTAAGGTTATGACTAGAGCCACGATTTTGTCGCGAAAAGATTTTTGCCCCACTTTGTTTCAGTGTCTCTCGTGCACATCGGCAGCTATGCTTCATGGTTATTGGCAGCGTGTCTATGTTCAGACACGTTTCTCATTTGACTGCACCAATCAGAATAAGATTATTGTGACTCCGTACGTCTGTAATTTGCCAAGGCAAGTGAGAGTAAAATTATCCAATTACGGGCGATGTAGCAGACTTGTAGACGTGCACATGACGCATCGAAACCAAATGTTGCAAAAATCTTTTCACCATAAAATCGTGGCTCTAGTTATGACTTTACCAATAAATGTGATTTTCGAAATTGATGTTTCAGCTTGTGATGCGATAGACGAGCGAGAATTTGTGATGTCACATATAATAGCCGTAAATGTAAGTAACAAATCGTTATGGCTTCACAAAAACTTGTTGACTGTTTTCTTCACACGGCACCGCCATCTTGCGTCGTCTACTGCTGCTGAGACAGCCTCTTCATAACATAACGGTACTCCCAGCCGGAAGTATGGTCTCCAACCCAAACGCTAAATACCACTTCGCCAGTTACCGGTCAGCATCTTCAACAACTAAAAAAAAAAAAAAAAAAAAAATGGAACGGTCGTTAGTTGCCTAAGATGCTACCAGTAAAAAAAGCGTCAAATTGTGCAGCATAAGATTCCAACCACTTGCGCTGTGTTTATACGTCAAACTGGACAAACAATTTCACTTTGAATGTTTTCTCAGGCCGTGACATAACCTTGCTCGTTTCGGGCTGAAATTGAATTTGATTCAGCCTGAAATTAACGGTACTATATTGGCTTAGGAACATTTTTACAGTTTATGTTTTCTAATTTACTATTTTATTACTGCTTACGAAAATTTTAAATTTTAAGAAAACGTTTTAGCGAAGATATATGAAACATATATTTTTAAAAGTATATTTTACCAAAAACCATATTGACGTTTTTATTTATTTGATTAGTTTATACACTACAAGATTCAGCTTTTTGTAGGTTTACAGTATTACGTGTTAAATTTAAATCTAACCTAATACACAATTAAAACATAAAAAGTCAACGCAATAGAGCAATTTAAATAAAAACTAAACCTAACAGGCAACTATATTCTAGGTAAAAGCTTGCCCTAGTAAAATATCCATAAATGTTGAATGTTTATATTAATAAGAAACTAAGGCTCTTAATTTTATCATAGTAAATAATTTCACTTAGGAATGTAAATACTCTGAAATAATGTTGATGCAAGCCGTTTAATTCAAAGTGTGGCATAAGAATTTTTTTACGCTCGGTTTAGAAGGTCTCCGAGAAAGTACGGGAGATGACAGAGGAAGTTTCCGTGTTCTGGGATCAGAACCAGCTGGCCAGGAGCAGTCTAATGGACGAAACACGCTGGCGTTGGGAAGGTTAAGGGACGAGGGAAACTTGTGGCGACATCTGTTTACTGCTCGCCATCTGTATCCAGCAAGGCGCCCGCTGCTTTCTTGTTTTCCAACCTCTTTTTTTCTGTCGGTAAATTTTATTTCCCTTGCGTTCGCGAGCGCTTCGGCCTGCCGTGACGCCCTGGACGGCGCCCAGCAGACGCGATTAATTCTGTCCGTCCCCCCTCTGCCCTCTTCCCCCCCAACCCTAGAGGGAGGGTATAGACGCCTTGTATAAGGCGCCGGCAACGTACAGAGAATAAGAGCAGCAATCCTGCACCCAGCATCCACCCGCCTCCAGGCATCCAGAGTCTGCACACAGCCCTGGCGGCTCGTAGGATGTTGCCTGGGAATGCACTAGTTGCAGAGGACTGCACTCTTCTGTGAACTCGCCGCCGCCCGTATACCAATAACTAGGGACCCCTGTTTTTCGCGAAAATAATTTTGCCTCACTTTGTTTCGCTGCCTTACGTGCACACCTGCAGTTCTGCTTCGTGGTCAGTTATTGGATATTTTAACTGTTACGAGCATTCGGATACCTACTATCAGCAAATCTCATACTTGTGTTTTTGCAGGATCGGTATTTTAATTGGTTCAGTCAAACGATATACGGCTCTTCACGTATATACGCGCTGCCAATCAGCACGAAGGAATATTGCAGATGTGTACGTAAGTCGCTGAAACAAAGTGGGGCAAAATTATTTTCTCGAAAAAACAGGGGTCCTTACGACTGACCATGACATATCTACTGGCTACTCACTGTTTTGTGACCAGTGAGTAATAACTTAAGTGGCACCCACATACCAGTGTAGCGTCAACTAGCGCACAACCTTACACAGTTCTCTACAACTCGTGATCTTCCTACCAACAACCTACGAGCCGCCACTGGCACACACATTTATCTGTTTACCCGATAAAATGTTTACTTCTGCTGTCACTAGAAATTACATAATTCTAGATCATGGTTAGAGGCACTGGAAAATCGCGGAAATATTTAACATAGTCTCCAATAAACTGTAGTATCTCAATCGTGACACGTGTGAACAGTTTTCTGGCAAATCAGACACGTTCTGTGTTAAGGGCTTGTCCCCCCCCCCCTTTTTTTTTTAAGACTGATGCCAATAACTCAAATATTTTTTTACCAAAAGTTTTGAAAAAAATTTGAGTCAATGTGCAATCACACGATGCACAATATTGTGGACGCGTTTTTTTTTAATATTGTACCATTCACCAGCAAAAAAAAAAAAATAATTTCCTTAATTTTTGCTTATTTTCACGACGAAAAACGTGGTATTTTGGGCAATGAAATCTAAAAAACCATTCAGTATAATTCTACAAAAAAATTCGGCTACAAATTATAACATATAACTATCAAAACTGTGCAGCGAAATTTTGATACGAGTATTAGGTATCAATGAAAAAAATATTTTCGAAATCACTGCAAAACTCCGTAACAAGGCCTTAAAAATGTACAGTTCTAATTGGGTCTGTTGAAGAGGGACACACTGCTTCATATTAACAATAGTCACTATAGTTGCAAAACCTTCAGTGTTATACATAGCATGTTGGAGCCTAGCAAACAATCAACTTTTCCCGCGATTTACAAATATCTCTAAAATTGTTTTTCGCGGGAAAACTTGACTGTTTGATGGATTTCAACACACATTCAGCTTACCAGAAGATTACTGGCTTTCGCTAGTATGTGGAACTGTTATCCTATTTGACTGAGCCAATAATAATCTCGCTATTGTAATAGCTTATGCCTGTTAATAGTCTTAAGGCAGTCTTGAATACATGAATTAACATTATGTGCTAAAACATAATCAATCTCTATAAATCAAATTAAGTATCCTACTCACTCACACACTCACTAACTCATCAACACACAGCCCAAATCGCTGGACTCGGAGACATTAAGTTATGAGGATGGCTTCCCTTCACGACGTAAGCACCCACAAAGAAGTTATTTTTTGAATTTTGAAAATTAAGAAAGTTAAAAGGAGTGAAATGTGTTTGCAATGAAACCTCAATACCGCATAAAACCGTTGAGGTATCGATGTGATTTTTGCTTCGGAATTAAGCTTCCAAAAATTAATATTACGAAAATTGTTCGATTTTTATAAAGGGGGTGAAAAGTTGTGAAATGAGTTTTCAATAAACGCTCGATAACTCTTGAACGATTTTAAAAATTGGGGTCAATTTATTTTATAATGAAGCTTATGCATATATCTACAAAATGGATTCAGGATTTTTTTTAAATTCAACCTCTAAGCGCATTAAAAAAATAAAGCATAGGTTCAATAAATATTGAACCTGTTGAGTTAACGAGATTATCTTTAAATAGTTATAAAGCTTACGTAAATATCTAAACAGCTACTTCATGATTTTTTTTAAATTTCTTAATTTAGGGGGTGGAAATATCTAGCATGTTCCAGAAAATCCCGAAAGGCTGGTAGTAACAATGATCATGGCCGTCTTTAGTGGAAGACCGGAGTCTTGAATGTGGCAACACTGCAACCTGGGGGGCGGGGCTGCTGACACTTCTTGACTGTCCTAGTCTCTGTAACGTGTCTAGATGCATCTTTAGTGACGTGTACACGTCTACACAGACTAGGGCTACCAATGAGCGACCGGCAGTAGGCCTCCGATGCAGCGTTGCCACATTCACGACTCCGGCCTTCCACTAAAGACTGCCATGCAGTGATCCAATCGCGGAAGTAATGAACGTGTACAAAGGTTTAAACTCTATCGTATTCTCAAAAAATCCACGAAATTTCAGGATCTCTAATTATTATATGTGAGAATAGAGCAGCCATGGAGTATCAACGAGGAGGAAACTGGAGGAAGCTGAGAAAACATGCCGACCAATTTTTAAAATGGGAGGCGAGTGGTTTAACCACTATACCACCACGACTGTTTTTCGGTTTGTGACAAGCTAGATCTAAAATATAATATTTGTAGTTAGATCTGAGTTTAACAGGCATGTCCAAAAAAAACACTGGATCAATACCAAACCCTGCTGACAAAAAAAAATAACGAATCCCGTACAACGAAGTATGGAATGAAACAATATGTGCTCTTAAACTAATAGGCTAGCCCTGGGAATACCTAGGTTCTTGAAGCCTAGTCTGCACGTCAACAACCCTGTTTCTGTCAGTGGTTTTGTATAATATACCAGGAGTTTAGGAGTAAAAGTTCTGTACTGTATGAACATATTTGCAACTTCTTTACTATCAATATGATATGCAATTAGTGATTTTACACCAATAAATTTGAGCACGTACTCGACTTCTGTATTTAATACAAACAAAAACAGTTTTATTTTTGTGTTGACTGCTGTGCGGTGCTGAGTATTTCGTAACTTCGTCGCTCAAAGCGTTTCTAAGTACAATGAAGTTCATCCATTGATGAAGGACAGACGATTCAACAACGTTTGAAGATATAATTCGGAAAATATTTTAAGGCAAGTTAATAACTACACAAATTCTTACAACACATTGCTTTGAAGAAGTCGGTTTCTTCGCTTGATATGTCTAGTAGCAAGCAGACTACTTCCTTGTATTCAACTGCGAAAAATTTGTGATCAAAAATATTGTAAACATGAGACACCACAAATTTCATTATCCATTTATTTCATCGTTATTTTCATTCCTGGGGAAAAAACTTATTTTTCCTTTTGAGTTTCAGGTAGTTATACTAATAACTGAATGGTAGTAATTTAATCATCAAATTATATGTAGTTTTCTTTTCGTCAGAGGTAGTTAAAAAGTTATCTATTCATATTCACATTCTTCATACTATAAAAAAATATATGTATATAACTTTATTTAAAGTACGAAATACGTATATGGGGAATTATTTCCTTTCTAGGTATAACAATAATGTTTGAAAAGTCTCATTCTCGAAACTTACTAAAAATATCGTCCTTTATACCTGCCATGATATATTAATTGCGTCGAAACGTACAAGTTACATTGTATTCCAATTTTTTCTCTGCTTTTCCACATCGTTCGAGTTACAGTAAAACGTTTCGTATTTTTGGAAAATACAAATGTTTCTAACGGAAGCTTGAATCTCCCATTATTTTCTTTTTCCGTTCTCATTTCGTCTGAAAGAGCCAGTAAAGAAAACAAATACCTGTTGTTTAGGAAACACATGGCTGCTGTCACGACGCAGTTATTGCGTTTTCATGGCACAAAAAAAAAAAAACAATCCTGGTATTACGTGTCTGTGCAGTATTTCTCGCGCCGTCTCCTCCTTCAATACTGCACTTTTTCTCAGGCTAAAACTGAACTGTTAGCGCAGTTTTGCTGGTTTTAACGGAAAATAAGTATTCTTAAGTTTCGAAATCGTCTACGACATGGAAATATGCAAAATTCATACTAAAAGCATATCGTACTATGATTATTATCATAAAAACCCGTGTCTTAAAACATGTTACTAGGTCTAGCGTATTCTCTTTGTAATATTTAGAGCTGTACTCAAAGATTGTAGTTACCAGCGATGGTTTGAGGAAAGTGTAACGCTATCCAAATGAACTATGGCTGTAATATTTATATCGCAGACTAAAATAAGATTGTCTACTTATGTTTTGTTTATTATACAGTCTTATAGCATATAAGTAAGTTTTGTGTTACATCCATCTCGCTTTATTCCCTTTCTTCACTCAAGAAATAAAAATGAAACCCGGCTGCCTTACGCCACTTTGAAAGGTTAAAAATGTCACTAGGACACGTACGAGTTAGTTCCTAGTACCGGTTTTCTAATTCATTTATTTTATATTTGTTAAACTTTATCCACATTAAATGCCTAAAATAACGTAATGCACCTCAAAACTATCATTCTCTCTCACGTTCTCTCTCTCTATCTCTCCCTCTCTATCTCTCTATCTCTCCCTCTCTATCTCTCTCTCTCTCCCTCTCTCTCTCTCCCTCTCTCTCTCTCCCTCTCTCTCTCTCCCTCTCTCTCTCTCCCTCTCTCTCTCTCCCTCTCTCTCTCTCCCTCTCTCTCTCTCCCTCTCTCTCTCTCCCTCTCTCTCTCTCCCTCTCTCTCTCTCCCTCTCTCTCTCTCCCTCTCTCTCTCTCCCTCTCTCTCTATCTCTCCCTCTCTATCTCTCCCTCTCTATCTCTCCCTCTCTATCTCTCGCTCTCTCTCACCCTCTCTCTCACCCTCTCTCACCATCTCTCTCACCCTCTCTCTCCATACATCTCTCCATCTCTCTCCCTCTCTTTCCCTCCCTCTCCCTCTCACTCTGTCTATTGTGTAATGTGTATGGACAGAGTTTTTATCTATAAAGAAACGACAGAAACGTTTACTACGCAGACCCAGTAATTACGACTGTTAAATTGCTGTGTAAGAGGAATTTAATCCCCTCTTCAAAACACGTACGTAGCACACCATTTGTGTGAAAAGTGGGATTACCTGCTTATATAATAATTCTCCGGACACATATAATGCAAAATTACAGAAATATTTACATAAATGTTACATAAGCCGCTTCCTGTTCCTGATTCTGAGCCCTGGTTTTGTTTCGTATAACCTTCAAACCGTGTTATCGATATTACGTAAACCATTACATTTACATGTGTGTATGTATATTGCTTGATACGTGTGTATAAATGTGTATATATATATATATATATATATGTTATATTCTACCGAAGTTACAAGTACAACTAGCATCACACATTTCAATTCCATTTGAATTTGTAGGGAAATGTTTCTTGTTTTATTTGTACTACTACTACAATATCTTGACAACTGGTTTAAATAGTTAAGTAATTATAATGATACAGCAATGTATTACAGTGTATATACACGCCACTGATATAGAAATGGAATTTAATATTTCATATAAATATTACCTACAATAACGTCCAGGTTAGATTTGCTTAGAACTATACCCGTGCCTAAATTTGGAACAGTCACAAATATGTTTTTTAAAAGTTCTGAATTTTGTCGTGGCGTAAGATTAACAAATAAATGTATAACTTCAGTATATGTATTAGTTACTAGTCCTGTAACAGCAGGAATGTAATTTTTTTTAGTTACAGATAGCATGATTCTGAAAGTCTGAAGTGATTCCAATACGTACATGTGGGCACGTTTTATTTTGAGAATTTAATGTGGCCACACTGCAAGAACATTATGTCTCTTAAGTAAGCGTGTCATATGAAGCTGTGAAAGCGACTGCGGTGAAGGCATACCAAATATGCTACCCCGCCTACTTACCATCGCTGATAATGACTGTGGTTGTCCTAGTGGGTTGAGATTATTTACGATTCATCGCCGGGCACAATCTTGCTGTATAATGAAGGTGCACTTAGAAATCAGCAATTAAAATAATAACCACTGACTGCAGGGATCAAGTAAAATCGCCCGCGTATAAATATTCTCATATGCCGGGTCACGCATATATTTAACCGTGCTGTACTCTGCAAAGAACAGCTATTCAATCAGGGTCGTGACTCATAACATTTCAAACGTGTGTTCATGCTCTGTCTTTAAGAGGAGTCCTCGACTGGCGCATATGGACGGCGTTGCAGAGTGTCACGCGTTTTCTTTTTTTTTTACGCGATACCACTTAACTTATTAATATTATGTTTCTCAACGAAAAGAACGCACACTTGAAACTATGCTTCTAAGTTTTCAAAAAGTCAGCACGCTTGTTAGAAATATTATTTTCGTGACTCTCAGAATGGCTAAGAACTGTTTTTTTTAGACTGCTGTAACTCCGAAAATATTACCTGAATTCGTAAAGTGCAAAGCGAGAGGCATGCGTTGGTCTTTATTTCATACTATTCAAAAATAAAATGTTGTGGTCAACACTTAAAGTCCGTAGTAAAAATACTGGAAGGAAAACCTTGCACGCCAGTTTGGCGCTGCGAATAGAGGCGATGTGCTTCTCGTCAAGTGTGGGACACTGGCTCTTATCGCTATGCTGTTCCCACGTGTCAAAGGTGGAAATTCGACACCGGTGATGACTCCTCTTAAGAGCGCGCGAGCCGTGCTGTAGCGTGCTACGGGGAGTATTTTTTCTTGTACAACTATTTAAAATGTTTTCACTGCGTTTATCTACGAAAATAAGACACATTTCAAGCTGTGTCACTATTGTTTTAAAAATTCTGTCCGCTATTTAAAACCATTATTTCCAATCTCCTCAAAAGTGCTACATATGACGCTTTCACGTTTGCTGTAGCTGATAAAATATCAACAGTAAACGTAAAACTAAGCCATAGAAACATGCATTGTACAGTCATGGACACAAAAATTGGGCCACTGAAATAATCAAAGTCCACTTCGGCAATCATCGGCTGTGTGTAAGCGAGAGCCTGGCATCTAGGCAACCTGTACAAGAACGAATAGCGGTGCGCTCTAACTGCGCTGGGCACAGGTTGTGTTGTAGGATTGGAGCATCGCCCGTTCACACCTTCCTCAAGCGATCAGGCACTGTATATTGGCTGAAACAGTGCGGCGCACAAATCATTTAGTAAATGTAAAAGTGACACATGTCCATTTGTATTACTTAAACATGAAGATAGAAAAGTATTTGTAAAACACAGTAACGAAGTTACGAAAGTGCACAAAATTTCCAATAATCAGACAAAAACCGTTACCTATATTATCTCAAAATGTTAATATTCAATATTTGCGTATTCCCTTTCTCATACTGCGAGCTGAAACTAATGTATATTGTAACAATACGGTAATATTTAACTGGCAGTTGCGGTGACGTTATAGTCTGACTTATTCGCTTAAGTTTTTACATGTATAACAATTGCCGAACATTGGAGTGACCCAGTGGGTTTTACCGGGATACTTCTATCCCTCTTTGGCTGTCCACTGCTGATCCATTGTGACTTAACTTCACATCTGTTAAGCACGAACAAAACGTGTAACGCCATCACTGTACTGATTATTTACAATAAAAACCTTCAGAAACATCCATTGAACAAGTATTTCAGACACTAAATATCTAACATCAAGCGGTAAACTTGATCCTGATTACAGATTAATGTTGTGAGTTGTTGGTCCAGGTAGTCGCAAACGGCCACTTTCACCCCGTTTGACAGAAACAGTTGTCATTCTCCCGTGCGAAACTACTGCACACGTGGTTCCGTTCATGGGCCCTAACATAGATTGTTACCATCAAAGCTCACTTAGTAGCCACTGTTCACGTAAAATAAATGTTGTCACAGTATCGTTGTCAGAAGAACGTGACACAAGGATAATATCTCCTCATATTTTCTTGTTCTGTAAGTAATACCTAACTAGACAGTTCTGACTGACGAGTGATTAACGTATTGTCATTGATTATTAACATATATTACGTAGTGCAAGCATATTATATGAAGTGTAAATTTATTAAAACGTTTTATGTTGCTGTTCCCTGCGTTACTGTTTGTAATCCCATATTTAACAACTGTCATCTGTAATGTATGAACACACAACTTGCTGAATATTGCTGTCTAATATGTAGCATAACGTTTCACAACGACACGTTAGTGAACAAGTGAAATTTCAAACATTTATATTCCAATATTCAAATTGCGTAAACGTGAAAATTTCTCAAACTCCGTAATACAAGCAATTAAACCAATGCTGACAAAATATTATTCTATAATATCATGATATTTAAAATATCTACAGTTTCTAATAATGTCCCGTAGGATTAATTATAAGGCCGAAAAGTTTTGTTAGTTAAACATAATGGTGTTCAGTAACTTTTAGTAGAAGCTGTAATTGGTACCTAAATGCGATTTGTATGTTCTGTTATAACACGCAATAATTCTATCTGGATATTTAAGCAATAAGACCTAGTTAAAAAAAACTATTATTTTTCTTGACATAGCCTGTGGCATACCATTATTGCGTACAATGCTCTGAAACAGTGGCGTAGGAACAGGGTGGTACAGGGGTACAATGTACCCTCCAAAATTTGATAGTGGGTTACAAAATATAATTTGTACTCCGTACATATTAGTGCATATGCGTAAAAATATAAAATTCAAATAAAGAAACACAATATAGCAAGACGTATGTTTAATCTAATTTTATATTTATACTGATTTTAACAAATACAATTATACTACTAACAACTTAAAAGTTTGAGCATAAACGTTTGAGTAAATATTTGTGTTTTGAGCGTACTGAAAATTTTGGATTTTTTGGTAACAAACCAGCCCTGCAGATGGTTTTTTTAAATATTAATAATTTAATTCCCTGTCCACAATATTGACCAGGACCAGAAAAGATTCGTCCCTCTTCCAAGGTTCGGTCTTCTACGTGACAGTTCGGCTACTATACACTACGCTAAGGTACTGAAATTCGCTTTCAAGTTCAGTGAACGGCTTATCTATACCATACAGTTCGGCAGCTAGGATGTTGTGTAGTTCTTTGTGTTGTAGACGTCCGAAATATGTTATGATTTATAACAGCTGCCCGGCCGCGACTTCGCTCAATGGTCTTTTAAAAATTATCAACAATATAGTAATCTGGGTTCGACTACACTGGCAGTCAACCAGATTTTCACATGTGATAATCGTGCCTATACGATGCCACAGTTCTGTTACTTTTCTTATGGATCTCTAGTTTTCTCGACCCTTCTGCCAACTGCCACTAATACCCTATGTGCATCTATAATAGCATAGCAGTTCCGCGTCGTCGTTTTTTCACGGGGTTTGAACCCTAAACTTCCTACCAGTGTCTCAAACTATTACGTCAAGAAAGTTCGTCAGAATTAATAAAAAGCAAATGTGTTAAGATAGGCCTGTGCCCAAAGCGGTACACGTATCAATAGCTTGACAAAAAGTAACAACTTCAAAAAATTGTTTCTTCGTATTCATGTCTGCTTTTCGATACTTCTGTAACAATTTACATCTTTCCGCCACTTAAACTGTCAAATTTCGAAAAATAATTTAATCACTTATTTATTAGTTATTTACGCAAGTTTCATTCTTATTCAGAAATATCGCGATATCTCTACACGTCTAACAGATACAGTCGATTAATGGGTTGGGGTAGGGGCTCCCTGCAGAATTTTAAATTTTTAAAAAACTGTAATGTTTGTAATATATATAATTTACTTTATAGACTCATATTGTGAATATATTTAGAGTAATAAAAAGTTTCTAGAATTCATAGATTTTGTGTATAGGCAGATGAAGACCAAATTTGTAAAAACGGTTTTATACAATAGACGAAAACCATCTGACTTAGAAAAATGAAATAATTTCACACTGAAGAACCGTGTCACAGGTTACGTCAAGATATTTATAAAACAACTTCAGTGATTTTTTTTTGTTACCTTAAACAACTGCTGAATTTGAAATAAAAAATTGCCAGAATTCTGCCATTCTTTTTTAATACGGAAAATGTCATTGCCGGCTTTTATACATGTCTTGACGTAGCCCGATACACTGTTCTTCAGTATTAATTTGTTTCTTGAAGTCAGTTGAGTTTCCTTTTCTTGTATAATACCGTTTTATGCAACTGTCATTTTACATTCCACTATATAGAAACTGTGTAAACAAGAAATTTTCATTACTATAAAAGTAATCACAATGTATATCTACAAAACAAATTATACATCGTACAAAAACAAACATTATTAAAACAATTCGAAAAATTTGGCTGTAACTCCCTCCTTAGTTGAAACAACGATAATTTTTTTTTTAAATGTCCTTAGAGGTTGAATTTCAAAAAGTCCTGGAATTGCTTTTTAGGGTTATTCGTAGGCTTGATTTTGATACATCAATCAATTCGATTTCACAATACGTTTAAAAGTTATCGGAAATTTATTTAAATTATATTTTACAACTTTAACCCCCATAGTTTTAAAATAAAAAAAAACAGGTATTATGTAGAGTTGATGGTTTATCGCGGGAAAACTTGACTGTTGCTGGATTTCAACACACGTTCAGCTTATCAGAAGATTACTTGCTTTAACTTTACTTGGAACTGTTGCCCTATTTGACTGAGCAAATAAGAATCCCGATATTGTAATATGTTGTACCTGTTATTCGTCTGCAGAGAGCTACATTATGTCATAAGTATATCTCCGAATCATATATGTTTCCAGAAACTACAGTGGTTTCAAGAATATGTTTCCAAAAACATTTTCGCGATGCACCATCATCACTAGATGCATTTTTGTAAACATTGTGCTGATGTAAAAAACATCTTGATATCTCAACTGGTTTGAGCGCTATTGAGGATTCATGGAAAAATATATTTCACCACATTTCACTGACTTACTATACTTTTCAAATTTTGAAGAAAAAAAACTTAATTTGTGTCTATGGCGTAAGGAAAGCCCCTTTAAAAATTTCACATATCTCGGTACAGATGTTTGGACTGTGCGTTGACGAGTGTATGAATGTGTGAATGAGGCTCTTCATTTTATATAGACAGATTAGGTATGTAGTGTCAAAGTAAAAAACACAAAATTAACAAGAAAACGTTAAACTATTTTTTCATATATGATACGCCATTGCTTCAAAAGAAAAAAGAAAAAAAAAGGTATGGAGGTATGTGGAAATGGTTATGGAGTTTCAAAGTATTCTTGTAGTCAGCATCAAATTTTATGTAATACAGGTATGAAATTTAAGAGGTTTAGTAACGTGTATTTCGTTAGTTGGTTTGTCAAGGCTATCAAATAAGTTAACAATTCAGCAGAATAATGAGTATGTGCAAAAATATAAACTTAAAAATTTAATAAAACATAAAATATATACCGTTTGTATAACATAAGGAAAATTATACTATTGAAGCACGTGTAAATGAATTTCTAGAAAATATTTTGCGAGCCTGAAACTCGTTATAACAAATGAAATCGCTACGCAAATAAAAAAAAACTTACTTCAATATTATTTTGCTGACTGCATCATATATAGGAGGTCGCGGTGGGTGAAGTGACTACTGCTCGAAAAAACTAAGTGTGTCTTCGGAAAATGTGTGAACTACAGCCGTCCCAACTCTCTGACATATCCCACCCTCCTTCTCTCCTTTGCCCCTTTACATCCTCCCTGCCAATAGCGAGCAAGTGGCATGGCCGTCGCGACCACTATCCTTGCGTCGCGACTAGCAGTGTGTACAGTCTCGTCAGCTGAAAAGTGACAACCGGTGTGTAGTTAGCTGTCGTCCAGGGGACCTAAGCTCGAACTGCACTCGTATACGATTTTTTAAATTTTCTGTCGAAACTAGCACGATTTTAAAAAACGATAAGCTCGAACCATACGAGAACCCTCGTATACGTCCAGACTGTGCGAGTTGGTACTCTCTCGGTAGGCACCGTTCACCTTCACAACTCGTATACGTCGAGTGTAATAAGCAGACAATATGGCCGCCATGGCAAGTGCCACCTCCTTGAAATAAAGCAAGTTTGACGGCACGTGTGGAATATAAGAATTACGTATCAGCGCGAAACACAATAAAACTGCAGTACAAAATTACTATGACTGAAAACTACTAATTAATTATTACTAAAATAAACGTTTTAACAACTTACGTAATACTTAATCATAACCTCACTTGTAGCATGTGATGTAATAGGCGAGCGGCGTTCGATCGCTTAGCTAAGTGGTTAGCGCTCCTGGCTGCTGAGTCAGGGGTCCCGGGTTCGATTCCCGGCAGGGGAGGTGACATTTACATTCACTCCCTCAAGTTCAGGGGCCTAAATTCGAGTTCGTGCGAGTATAGCTCGTATGCGAGTTGTCTCGTACGGCCACTTGTATTACATACGCCTTATGTACTCATAGGAAGTCGCGTTCGAGTGGAAGTGTATATCGTTTAGTCATGTTGGCATCCATGAAGCGAGAAAGTAAAAAGTTTTGACGGGAGGCCGCCAGTCACAAGTGCATTTCATACTTTGACACTTGCGTGGCGATGAATTTAAAAACAGTGGATTTGAACAAAATGAAAACGGGTAAAAGAAAATTCTTTTTGAATTTTCTGTGCTCGTTAAGTATTTATCGATTTAATACACATATTTCGCTATATTTTGTGGATCCATAAATCACTTGAAAAAAAAAATTAAATATTTTAAAACTATCGTATATAAATTATACTTAATTATAAAAATAATAAAAATTTTAACACAACTTTTCTGACGTAGCATATAAAATATTATCGGTTACAAAGAAATTGATTCTTAAAAATAAAATTATTTCTAGTTACGAAAGCGGCCGTCTTTATATTTCACTTTTATTTTATGTTTTTACAATAACTGCAAAAAATTTCAATAATATATCGTAAATAACCTTCCACAATCTAACCAAAGGCATTTGGTGTAGCACTGTAATAACAGAAAATGTACCCAAGACAAGCTGACAGCCGCTTGGACACCAAGAAAAGTAGCCAGAATGTTGCGGGAGGAAATATGACACAACTTAATTCATTTTAAAATTATGGAACGTAAAAAAAAGAAAGAATATCGCTAGGTGTTGCAAGATGAATGTGTATCCTTTTGCCATTCCATTGTAGGTGAATCTGTAGAATTTTTTTTACACGACCATGGGTTATTTTTTGGATCAGTCAAGATATTAAAATCAAGTCAAGTACAGCTGTGTGGAAAATTGTATTTTTATATGATCCTGGGAATCGGTTTTTAATGTGCGTTATGGTTCGAAACTTATCGTTTTACAAGTAGAAATGTAAAATAACTTCGTAATTTGACAATAAATTCACATAAAAAATTAAAATTATTTAAATTATGATTAACAAATATGACACTGTGAGGAATTGAAATTAGAAAGCTGTAACAGAAAGACCAATACGCCGATCACTCGGTCGGTCATCACCACATTTAAATGCTCTGTAAGCAAATATACATAGTGGTTAGTGAAAAGTCTACGAGTCTTTGAATTTTTTATGCGGCACTTTTTTTCCAGATCTATATAAAGAACTTATATACGATCGTTTTCCAGCTTTGTATCCCAGTGTTGACAAAAAGAATTTCGTATGTCAAATGGGAATATTTCATTAATTTTGTTCATTTCTTAGTTGACAGTACGTAACATTATTTTAATGTAGAACTAATATTCGTATGAGAGGAAATATTTTATTTCAAACATTTATGTCGAGATGGCTTTTTTTGTTAATTTATGGATTATATTATTTTTTTTTTAATTTTATTTAGCTGCCGGGTTTCGTTAATATTATCATTGTAACAAATACTAAAATCAGAATGCAGACTACACATCTATTTACTGACGTAATTTTTTATTCTAATTTATTGTAAATGTATTTTGTTGCGTTACAGATTATCTAAATAATTTATTATTTCGTGGGGCAGGAAGTTATCAGTTACAGTTTTTGTTCATTGGCGAAAAATAATAC
>PNEQ01084561.1:0-60559 GCA_003012365.1 Medauroidea extradentata
ATTATTCTTAACAGAAATAAATCAAACATAAATTAATCACTTAATTTGTCTATGCATTGTTAATCCGTATCGTATCTGGTAACCTGGTTCCGCCATCTTGTACATCACGGAAACACTACGACTGAAACATGGTCTAAGAAACCACATGTGTATATATATTTGTACAGTCCATCAGAGTTACACTATATATATATTACAAACTCTTATTTATTTACAAGCAAACATTGACTAATTATGTATTAAAAGCCATAGCAAATTATTTTGGCATTGATTTTCATTTTTTTTTACGATGTGTTCAGGCGCCCAATACTCTCATATATTAACCTATTTTATTTGTTGCTGGTGCCAGCAAACTTGTACTAGTATAGTATAATTTTACCTATACATGTATTTTGGAATTCACACACATACGTCGTGTACATGTTATTCACAGCATTGATAACGTATACGTACCGGCGTTATTATCTACGTGGTGCCTGTAGAAAAATTGACGGGGTACATTACAACAAACGTCAAAAATTAATATCGCTTAAAATATGTAGAAACAAGAAAGCATGGCCTTAATGTGGGTTCGCTGTTGCTAACATAAGCGTTCGCACAAGAAATAACCTCTCTGAACTGTATTCTTACCTACCGATTCACAACTGCAAAAATGTGATCGCGTACATAAAGATACTGACATAAGAAATGGTAATATTTCATTTCTTGTGCGTACGCATAGGACAGCAGTTAATCACAGCAAAGGATTTTGTGAATATCCACCATGTTGGTTTAACCTCTAAAAATAGACAAGAATAAAACAAAGCTACAATAAGACATGTTAACGTTAGAAACTATGTTTCTATATTGTAAATAATGTTTTACACTGTCCAGTTTATTAGGACATTATTTCTACATGTCTTACTATCTCTAAAATACTATTCAATTTCAAAAATGTTTCAATGACCTTCGGTTGTATTCTGTACAGCAACAACTATTTCAGAACCGTCGAAAAAAATGCCATTGGCTAAACATTACAGTAAGAATGCAAATGTGAATTAATTTTGCACAATGCTTCTGGTCGTGCACAGTTTCTACTGTTATGTTATATGTTCTGTGTTTTGTGTTTTTTTAATTGTGAACCAACGTTTACTTGTTGATCAGCCGGGGTTATAGCCTAAGTTTTTGAACGAATTACGTACCGTAACTCTGTCGACGAGAGCATATAAAATTATTTGTGGCAGCGAATGAATTTATAATTCAAGGCTATCCCTACTAATATAGTAAAATACTTCACTTAATTTAAACAAAAAGTAATTTATTTATATTCATTCTCTGCACTCTGCAACGTAGTAGCCTAGTGATCAGAACACGATTTGAATTGCAGCAGATACTCGAAAATGGCAGTTATAAAGATATTAATCTCCAGTGGGAGTTATGACTTTATTCTTGCAGTGAGTTTGCAAATGTTATCTAGGCTGACAAATGACTCTTCATTAATATGTTCTTTGAAATATTACAGTGTAAGTATAACTCTTAAGATAAAATCTAAGGAACCGTTCTTTGTTATGTTTCTGCACACAGTCTACCCTATCCCGTCTCTCTAACTCTCTTTCACCCAGCAGCTACGTCAAGAGCCCCTACAACGACAGCATTAACGATAACAGCTACCTCATTAAGGGGTTTAACTTCTGCTGTACTTTCTGGCGATCGCTCTTAATGTCCAATTTCGCTCGCTGCCATCGCCTTCAGTTTTAACGAGTCCCAGTACCCGAGCCTCGCATCTCTCCTCCCACACTACTCTATGCCCACACACGTGACTCTTTGGACACCGTACTTCCAGCAGAGCGCACGCGTCGTCCTCGAATGCCTGCCCGCACCAACAATTTTTTCCCCCTGCCCGGGCCTCCCCACCACCCTCCAAGCTCTCGGTTATGATAAAGTGAGCTACTCTAGCTTAATGGCTCGACATACATAACACGGCTTCCAACAGGAAATTTGGTTTTTGTGCACGCACCTACCGCTAAGTCCCCCTCCCTTCCCCTGTCCGCCCACACTCCTTTATCCTTCCATTACCTTCCCCCTCCACACCCCCTCCCCTTCCTAACGGTTCCTTCTCATTTTGCAAGCAGCGGGCGGAAAGCGGCTGAATGGGCTAATCCATACGTGTCTTTATTAGAGAATGATAAACTGCCATTCCACGGTTTTTGTCGCTTACTGCCGTACACTGCTGGATAAAAAAAGAGGGGGTGGGGGCAGAATACACTTAACGTAATTCCAATCTTCGAGCAGCTTGCTGAAAAGTTATACATGTTTGTGTCTGCTAAATGCTCGGCATGATATAGTAATGATGACATAAGTTTCAAAACTTTCAATCTATTTTGTTTCTCTGAAACATAAGACTTTCACTTGTTAATGTCTAGCGATAGTCGTCTGAAAGAGCAGTTTTTTTTTTTTTTTTTTTTTTTTTTAAGTCGTTCGTAGTTGATTTGTTTTATAACTGGAAGTATTTATTTATATTCATCCAGTGAAAATTATTGCGTTTTCTTTAAAAAAAAATTATATTCTCTCTCTGTGTGTGTGTGTGTGTTGACGAAGGTGATCAAGGTAAGCCTTATTAAGAAAAAATATTGGCCGATAATAGGTCTGTGGATCTCACTCAACTCAACCTATATGGGAAGTTCAACGCAATATTTTACAATAAAATGTATGTGCAATCATAGATAATGTAATCATCATGCTATATTGGCAGGGACAGAAACTGCTGCCTTCAGTATTCTATCCAAAACCTTATACCGTCGAGAATAGTTTTTTTTGGAATGTACATTATTTTACATGTCAACCTTATTTCAGACTTTATTTGTTGCGTGTTTCTTGAGACTTATTTTATCGTTGATTTGCAGTTGGCTGGATGATTTGGAGCATGTCCTTGCAGCTGGAATAAGGGAAACCATATGAGTAGTCCAGTTCCAAAACTCGTCTTGTCCACTTTCACCAAAACTGAGCAAATCGCGAAAAACTGATTTGCGAGCCCTTTTGTGACATGGCTAAAGCAATTTTTCGAAGTGTATCTGTTATTGAACAAGGCGAGTTTTGGAAACTGTCTTCACGTCAACTTCAGCGCATGTTTAAAAACTACACAAAACTGTTAAGGACTCATTTTTCCTTGGTGTTTGACAAGACGAGTTTTGGAATTGAACTACTCGTATATTTCATCGGAGATTGCCGAGGTTCCGCTCCTACGACTGACAACATATGTAGCGAAAAATTATTAATACAATGAAATAACAACAAAATTAAATCAATCATTTTATACAAATGTATGTTATTAACAAATACTTTTATTTAGTTCGTTGAAAAGTTAATTGTAATAACGAAAATTATATTATGAATATAGCAGTTCTTCTGAAACGTAACTTATCTTTCGATCATTCGTGATACGTTTTCTCACGTTGGTATTAGGGATAGAGGAATTGTAGTCTGCTTCAGGCGTCTCCGACAAAAAATAGTTTCTTATTACTTAACATGGGAGTTAGTACTTTATTAATATATGCTCCCTGATCTGGAGTATCCTTGCATGGTTACACGTATACATGGATTGCTGTATAGACTCTTGGGAGGAATCAACGAAATTAATATTACAGTGACTGGTTCGGCACTTATCCAAAGATTAATCAAGAGAAATTGTATAACATCTGATTATGCGACTGCCACACATGTATAGTAAAAATACTAATTGTAAAAACAATCCAGTTTCATCAGAAACAAACGAGAGTACTATATTTCCGGTGACAATAAAGGCTTATAAAAATAAGTTACTATTGTTTCTTCTTTCATGACGACAAAGTTACGGAAGTTAGGATACCTCACAGGTGCATGCTGGGGTTCCCTATATCACAGCGAGCATAAATATGACTGCGGCCGTGAAGCGTTCTCGTAACTTTGGATGAGGGAGGAAACAGAGAAGGGATGGTTTATCTCGTGAAACCACTGGAAGCGTCCGCCATATTTTCCCCCGCACTCCCCATAACTCCGTGTGCAGATCTACAAAATATTGTAACTTTTGTGAGCCCAACACATGCGGCGTTTACGTCTGCGTTCCTCGATGTAACCGTCGCGCGAAATGGAACAAAGCGACACCCACTGAACTTCAAACAAACATCTTAAGTGTCTACATGCATTTCCGCTTCGAACATTTGAGAACGTATTCCGCTCTATTATATGTATGTGTGTGTGCCTGTCGTAGTTACTATTCGGCTTTAAAAAATATTTCAAATTATTTGCCAACGAGTTATCTTTGGTAGGCCTACTCCCTGTTCGCCCGTCCTTTGCTATCCGTCATTTATTCATCGTAGAGCTTTATTTAATTATTTCACATCTCATCCTTCCCGTGTTGCGAAAGCATACGGAAGCGTCGCATCGGATTATTATGCACTCGGGGTATTATGCGCTACCCTCCGGTATACTCCACGTGCGAATATTAGTATTTTATATTATTACTATGCATGGTGAAGCTGCGGTAAATAATTTGCCTCGCTTTCGGAAGGACACGGAATCGATCCCCGGCTCCGGTCTTCGTGATATCTGTTTCTCAGGGTTTTCCGATTTTACTCCAGGCTATTGCTGGGATGGTTCATTAAACAAGCCATGGCCAA
This sequence comes from Medauroidea extradentata, assembly GCA_003012365.1. Classification (NCBI taxonomy): domain Eukaryota; kingdom Metazoa; phylum Arthropoda; class Insecta; order Phasmatodea; family Phasmatidae; genus Medauroidea; species Medauroidea extradentata. The sequence continues at coordinate 4,635 of PNEQ01084561.1, forward strand.
CTCCCACCCCTGTTCCCCCGGTGTACTTCCACAAAGGTCTTATGCTGCTCGATGGCATGTGATGTGACAAAATAATAATAACCACTACCATCATTAGTAAAGATAAACAAAACGACAGTTGTTATGCAATATGCGATGGTTTAAATGCGAGATGGATTAGCAAATGAGTGAAAGAATTTGGTCAGCGCTTAACATCGAGGTCTTTAGCGCTGGTTAGGGGAGACATGAGGTGAGTATGGAGCAGCGTCGGAATGAAGGGGCGGGGGAAATGAGAGATCCCCGAGAAATCCCGCCGACCAGCGGTATTGTCCGGCACGATTCCCACATGCGAAAATCCGGGGACCGATCCCGTCAGGAGTCGAACCCGGATCGCCTTGGTGGGAGGCGAATGGTCTGACCATTCGGTCACCGCGGCCCCCGTGAAGGGAAAAAGCATGGCGCTAGTAGTAGGTAGACACGTCACAGAGAGGAGAAATGTACTGTGAGGGGAAGAAGCGTGGCGCTAAGTATGTCGTATCCCGCAGGTAAACTGCGGGGGCATGACATAGCTAAGGCCGAGCGGTAGTCTAGCTAAGGCACGTATGGTAGGATTTGAACTTGAGAGTTGAAACTCAAAGAAGCAAATGAATTCAGCAGCGAAGTTTATTACATGTCTTCTCTAATACAAGTTAAAGTATAAGTTCAAATATAAACTCAACAACAAATCAATTAAACAACCGACATAGAGACAGTGCCTTGTACGGATACTGGGGCTCCTCTGGCACGAAGTGTCTCGGAGAACGCTTATATAGCACCGAACTGACCTCAATCTTGGTTGGAGGGCAGGGCGATGACCGTCTAGCTAACGAACACCACGTGCACTCTGTTAACTGTCAGCTTAACTTTTCCATTTCTAAGAGGTTTGTTTGTAATAAAGTAACCTTCAGTGACATTTGATAAGATTTTTCTGTTTGTAACAACTCTCCATATTTTCTAGAGGAAAAATATTTTATTGCGTTCATGCGGCGGGTGTTGATTCTCAGTGCGCTGCACTCTGGCCATTGGCCTACAGATGACCTTATTATCTAGCAGAGAGTACTTAGTAACGCGGCATCAATACTTATATCTGTTATCCAGGCCATTGGCCTACAGATGAACTTATTAGTAAAATGGAAAACAAGTGTCGGCTAGCGTGTTGTGTGGCGAAGAAGCAACACGTGGCTGGAGACTCTTAACCTCTGTACTTGTACTCGTGGCAGTTGGCATATATATATGCTTATTATCACAAATGGAAAACAAGCTTCGAAATACATAGTAACAAGGCGGCCGTCTGCCTTGCTGTGGCGAGTGACCAGGTGTATGTGTGGTTTCAAACATGTGAATCAATAATTCTTTATAATATGCAAAGCATTTAACATAACATCACGTACACCTAAACAATAACTCTCAATATCTGCAAATAAGCAAATGATGCAAAATTTAAATGGGTGCGCAGATGCAACAAGTAGTAGGTATACCCGTCACAGGGAGGGGAAAAATACAGTGAGGGGAAGAAGCGTAGTGCTAGTAGTATGTAGACAGTTCACAGATATGGGAAATCTGCTTTGAGGGGAAGAAGTGTGGCGCTAGTAGTAGGTATACACGTCACAGAGATAGGAAATGTGCAGTGAGGGGAAGAAATGTGGCTCTAGTAGTAGGTAGACACTTCACAGAGATGGGAAATGTGCTGTGAGGAAAATAAGTGTGGCACTACTAGTAGGTAGACACATCAGAGGGAGTGGAAATTTATTGTGAGGAGAAGAAGTGTGGCGCTAGTAGTAGGTAGACATATCACAAGGAGGGGAAATGTACTGTGAGGGAAAGAAATGTGGCGCTAGTAGCAGGTAGACACATCACAGGGAGGGGAAATGTACTGTGAGGGGATGAAGCATGGCACTAGTAGTAGAAGGTAGATATGCCACAGGGATTGGAAATGTACTGTGTGGGGAAGAAGTGTGGCGCTAGTAGTAGGCAGACACATCACAAGGAGGGGAACTGTACTGTGTGGGGAGAAGCGTGACACTAGTAGTAGGTAGACACATCACAAGGAGGGGAAATGTACTGTGTGGTGAGAAGCGTGGCACTAGTAGTAGGTAGACACATCACAGGGAGGGGAAATGTACTGCGAGGGGAAGAAGTGTGGCGCTAGTATTAGGTAAACACTTCACAAAGATGGGAAATGTGCTGTGATGGGAAGAAGTGTGGTGCTAGTAGTAGGTAGACACATCACAGGGAGGGAAAATGTACTGTAAAGGAAAGAAATGTGGCGCTAGTAGTAGGTAGACACATCACAGAGATGGGAAATGTACTGTGAGGGGATGAAGCATGGCACTAGTAGTAGTAGGTAGACATGCCACAGGAATTGGAAATGTACTGTCTGGGGAAGAAGTGTGGCGCTAGTAGTAGGAACACACATCACAGGGAGGGGAAATATACTGTGTTGTGGAGAAGCGTGGCACTAGTAGTAGGTAGACACATCACAGGGAGGGGAAATTTACTGTGAGGGAAAGAAATGTGGCGCTAGTAGTAGGTAGACACATCACAGGGAGGGGAAATGTACTGCGAGGGGATGAAGCGTGGTGCTAGTTGTAGGTAGACACTTCACAGAGATGGGAAATGTACAGAGAGGGGAAGAAGCATGGCGCTAGTAGAAGGTATAGACGTCACAGGGAGGGGAATTGTACTGTGAGGGGAAGATGCGTGGCGCTAGTAGTAGGTAGACACTTCACAGAGATGGGAAATGTACTGTCAAGAAAAGAAGTGGGGCGCTAGTAGTAGGTAGACACTTCACAGAGATGGGAAATGTGCTGTGAGGGGATTAAGTGTTGCACTAGTAGTAGGTAGACACATCACAGAGATGGGAAATGTGCCGTGAGGGAAGAAGCGTGGCACTAGTAGTAGGTATACATGTCACAGAGAGGGGAAATGTACTGTGAGGGGAAGAAGCGCGGCACTAGTAGTAGTAGGTATACACGTCACCGGGAGGGGAAATGTACAGTGAGGGAAGAAGTGTGGCACAAGTAGTGGCTTGACACATCACAGGGAGAAGAAATGTACTGTGAGGGAAAGAATTGTGGCGCTAGTAGTAGGTAGACACGCCACAGGGAGGGGAAATGTACTGCGAGGGGAAGAAGTGTGGCGCTAGTAGTAGGTAGACACATCACAGGTAGGCGAATTGTACTGTGAGGGGAAGAGCGTGGCAATAGTAGTAGGTATACACGTCACAGGGAGGGGAAGTGTACTGTGAGGGGAAGAAGCGTGGCACTAATAGTAGTAGATAGACACGTCACAGGGAGGGGAAATGTACTGTGAGGGGAAGAAGCGTAGCACTAGTGGTAGGTTTACACATCACAGGGAGGGGAAATTTACTGTGAGGAGGAGAATTGTGGCACTAGTAGTAGGTATACACGTCACAGGGAGGAGAAATGTACTGTGAGGGCAAGAAGTGTGGCGCTAGTAGTAGATAGACACATCACAGGGAGAGTAATGTATGTATGTATCTTGCTAACTAAGGCATACTCTGCTTATATTATGATTTTATTTTATTTGTTTAGTTTTCTTTGACAGTCTTTCAATTTGCAATGGAGTACGTCCAAGAAACTGAATCCAGTCATGCACTCCCATTGCACAGTTCTTTCAAAGGTCATATCAATGCCCGGTATGGACCCGGTATGCATATTTCTCTGAGGAGATTCATGGTTATTGACAGCATGTCTTTGTTCAGACACGTTTCCCTCTTGACTGAATCAATCAGGAAAGATTTTTGTGACACCGTAGGTCTGTAATTTGCCAAGTCAAATGAGAGTTAAATCATCCAATCACAGACGATGTAGCAGAGCTACAGATGTGCACATAACGCATTGAAACCAAATCCTGCAAAAGTCTTTTCGCCATAAAATCGTTGCTCTACCAACCAATGACTGAGAAACAGAACTGCAAATGTGAACGTAAGACGCTGAAACAAAAGTTCGTTGCCCTAGTCATGAGACCTATAGTACCCTAACAGTGGATTTTAGAGCGTAGATGTTCATATAACAATTTTTGTTCCTGTAAATGTGAGGATTGTTAACACAAAATATTGAGCGGTATTTTACAACATTCTGAATATATGTCAGAATTAGCTTTACTATATAAGTGTTCCTCATCATCTAATAATTAGGGACCCTGTTTTTTCGCGAAAAGAATTTTGCCACAGTTTGTTTCAGTGCCTTACGTACTAATATGTAGAGCCGCGATTTTATGGCGAAAAGATTTTTGCAACATTTTATTTCGATGCGTCATGTGCACACCTGCAGCTCTGCTACCTCGTCTGTGGTTGGATGATTTTACTCTCACTTGCCTTGGCAAATTATAGACGTACAGACTCCTAATAATCTTATTCTGATTGGTGCAGTCAAATGAGAAACGTGTCTGAACAAAGACACGCTGCCAATAACCTTGAAACAGAACTGCCGACGTGCACGTGAGTCGCTAAAACAAAGTGGGGCAAAAATCTTTTCGCGACAAAATCGTGGCCCTACTAATATGCAATTCTGCTTCATTGTTATTGGCAGCGTATCTGTGTGAAGAGCCGTATCTCATTTGACTGAGCTAATTACTGCAACACCACACGTATGTGATTTGCCGGTAGAGTCTTAAGGTTCGTGACAGTTAAAATATCCAATCGCTGACCACGGAGCAGAACTGCAGATGTGCACGTAAGGCACGGAAACAAAGTGAGGCAAAATATTATAAGAGAACCGTAATAAAGATGCAGACATAAAGTTATTTTCTGACGATCTGTTAAGGTTAAGTATAGAGCCATTCGTGGAGTTTCATAATCGGAATACCGAATCAATTTTCTGAACTTTTTCGAGTGTATTTTAGTCGTGAAAATTTGACTACGAAAATTTTTAAGACAATTCTGTTAAAATAAATTAATTGCAAGACCAGGATGTAAAATATTTTTACCCGTTAGCCTGTTATGTAAAATGGTTCATTATAAATGTTCTTAAGAATGGTTACAGCCCTACTTAGCAACATATTTTGGGAAATTTACTTTTAATATTATTAATGCGTGTCACAACGATAGACAAAATAGTAGTAAGACGGTGGAATAAACCCCTGAGGTTCATTTTGGAACTATAGATGTTTGTTTACACAGTATCAAACATCTCGAAATACTTAAGAGTAGTGCCTGATAAATGCCAAACTTTACTGAAGTTATGTGAAACGGCGTTTATTTATAACGAATAGTGCATTGTAGAAAATTATATTTTTTTTCTGTGTGTAGGATTTAGAAGTAAGAACAAATATTAAAACGCAAGGCAGGAAAGTATGTAAAGTCAATAATTAAAATGGAAATTACTTGTCATAAATGTTGTGAAACGCGCTAACGGTCCTGTTAGTCAGAAGGTTTCAACCGAAAGTAAAAATAAAAGATTGTCATTCTCGAAAGTAGCTGAATACATATTCGAATGTACATAACTAACTATCCTACGTAACGTCCCTACAATTAACATTTGGGCTAAAATAAGAAAACCTCCGAATCTCTCTGGCCCATTTAAAATAGGTAAGACTTGAATGAACATAAGCACATTAGTTATGACGTACGAAAATAAGAAACTGAATTATTACTTTACTTGAATTCTGTGTTCGTCATTTAGACCAGTTAAAGAATGCAGTAAACTCAATAAAATAATAGGAGAAGAAATGTACAGGGATTGTCTTAAATTCTTCCTTCGCGTAATAATCTAAACCTGTAACAAGTTAAATGCAAAGTATGGCGTGTTTGAATCCCTTCGGACGCAGACGGGTGGGTGCATCAATTATTTACATTTGCATAACTTAGGCAACAAGCACACTGGATTCCGAGAAAAAAAAATTAAAACGGTAATGAGAAAGTTTGTTATTTTGCTAACATTGCCATCGGTTGGCGAGCAAAGTTTGTAATGTAAGGGAGGATTAAAAGGTTTGCGCTAAACTGCGAGATTAATGGAGTTCGGGAGGTACGCGGAAGAAGTTATGTAACGTTAGCGCGCTGCTAAATATTTAAAACTGTCTGCTTGCCACTCACACTGTTAGACCATCCAATCTAAATCCCTCTTTTCCACACCAAGTGGGATTCCTCTTTTTATTACCGCCGTTTTTTCCCTCTCCCTCTATAACATGTATATTTTCCATTCTGTTTCTTTCTCCCGCGCTTTCTCGCGTTGCCATTCCTGGGGCGTGGAGTATTCAAAGCCATTTTCTAGCCGAAACGCTGAGAGGAAAATGAGCTAATGCGGAACGTTCGAAAATGCTGTCGCTTCATCTCGTTTCTCTTTCACCGAGAAGTGCTTTTTAAACTTCCCCTCAGGAAATGCTGTCCCGTCACTTGCAGCAGGCAAAATCTGCAACCCAGAAAAAAAATTCCGTAATAATGTTCGTTATGAGAAACTGCCTTCCATAGCTCTAAACAATAAATGTGAATTTTAAGCAGAAAATGCAAAACGGTATTTCATATTTGATCAGGCTTTTTAGGCCTGCGTTTCGAAATGAAAAAAGTTCGTATTTCATTAAGTCTTGATGTTTTTATGAATATTTATTGCACTAAGTCTGAAATTCATTGATACATTGAACCAATTTTCACAAATTAAAATAAAGCAGTTTTATTTAGTTGTATTGACTTGCCTGCTACCAAAACTATTTAACAAAAGAATTTTCTAACTTTGAAAGGAAAACCGGCAGTACAATAAAGTAAGACTTATACTTCACAAACAAACTTCACTTGTCATCCGTTTCAAGTGAATTTCCTTAATTTATTCGTCTAAGGAAGCCGTTTTAATTTCAGTGCAGCTCTATTGCTTATTCAATGTCTTACAAACGACGTCATAGAATACGAGATACATAGCTAGCTACGATTTTGTGGCGGAAAATTTTTGCGCCATTACGTTTTAATGCCTTATGTGCTTATCTGTAGCTCTCCTTCATTGTCAGTGATAGGATGTTTTATCTCTCCCTTGTCTTGCGGTCCTACTGGCAAATCATAGACGTACGGTGTATTAATAATCTCATTATCACCGGGGAAGTAAAATGAGGGATGTGTTTGAGTGAAGATACGCTACCGACAACCAGAGACGGATCAAGTCTTTCCTTCGCCCGGGGAAAGAATTGTGATTTGCTCCACCCCTCCCCCCTCCTATCACCCTTTTCCTATCAGTCCAATCAACCAAACAGTCATAAACGTATCTTTCTTTCGTTGTTTTGCGCTCGCGTACATATCAGTATACAATTTTAGTAGAAATACATAAAACCTCTACTTACTAGCTATCATTAGCAGTGTTCTAAGCATGCATTGTAATTATAAATAATGTATTTATAACATTATATGGTGTTCAAGGTTAATAAAAATACAAAAATACAAAACTAGTTAAATATTGGTAGATAGCGTATATTATTTACACTCATTTACCTTTTATGTATTACCAAGTAAAATGTTTTGGTAACACCAGCGCCCCCTCTAACCCGACGCCCGGGGCAGTCTGCCTCCCTGCCCCCCCTGGTCACCCAACAGCCACCCAGCCCCCCCCCCTAGATGCTCCCCCTGCCAACAACCATGAAGCAGAGCTGGCGATGTGCACGTAAGGCATTGAAACAAATGCTGCAAAAATATAGTCCCAGTAAAATTGTGGTTCTATGCATAGCCTAACTAAACAAATTTGTGTCAGCTTTGAGTTCTAAATAATTCCAAAAATAATTCGCAATTATTCCAGCTCTCTTTGTAATTTACTAACCCCTCATGGCATTAGCACTGTAACAAGTTAACGTCATGGGAGAATACATTCTCTAGCAGAATGGAGGACATATTTTGATTAACAATCTTATAAAAACTTACTACTCTTTAATAATCTTTTTGCTAACAGTCCACAGTCCTTTCCCATAATGTTTACAAGTAACAATTATAGTACGTTACCTAATTTACCGACACTATAGAAGACAATATGTGCCTTTATCACAAAACGTTGTTGTCAAATAATATATGTCACTTAAGAGCGCTACCTTGCAGCTCTGGCGTGCAAGAACAGGGATTTACAACGTAATTATATTCGATGACCCTCAGACACATTTCAAGATACGATTTCGACCATTACTATTTAGTTTTTCCAGTGAGAGGAGAAAAATATTGCTACAAGAAATTCGATGACAATTAAACGTACTGTTATAAGAGTTTAATATAGGCATATATTGGCTTAGTAAATGCGTCGTTCTAAAAAATATATATTTTGTGAACTTATTAATAAATGTATAAATGTTTCATATAAATTAATTTAAGAATAAATAACTAAGAATTCGATAGCCAAAGAAATTTCTGAGCCAAAATTATTTGGTTCTGTCAACTGATATTAATAAATCCAAATTAATTAAAGTCTATTTTCAATAGAAAACAGTCATTAATCCATAAATGGTTTCATACGTAAAATGTCACTATTTGCTTAGTTCACTGCCTCTAATTACAACGTTATCATTGTGAAAATGATTTTCATCTAATTTTTCCATAAATAGCAAAGTGGGATTCTAGTGTTTAACGTCACCCTTAAAATCAAGGGTATCACAGTTAAAAATAATTAAGTGAATTTTAATGTGTCTTAAAATTGCATTTTCTTGCAAAACACTGTACATGCGCACAATTAAGTGACATTACTGCTGCAGGATTTAAAAACATCTATCGAAACGCACGTAACGGTAATCTGGCACACATTTATTTCAGAGGAAACTATGGTGACTGTGAAACAAACATGGTACTTGAACGCATATATTCTCAAACAATTACTTTCTTGTAATTACGTTGCTGAAAAATCTACACGTAAAAAATATCGAGGTATTCACTCTGATCCATTAACACGAGATTGCATAAAATGAACTTTGCTCGGCGAGGAACCTTTTCTGTGGACCGTAAATGAGATTAATTAGTTTCTAGTCTTCAGAATTCATTATCGAAATGTGGGTCAGCTGAGTTCGGAAAGTTTAAAGTGGTTGAAAGTAATTGTTCTTGCAGATAGCCCCAGTTCTTCGCGTTTGCAATTATCGTCTTTTGTTGCCTTGCATTCCTTCGTCAAAGAATACTTACAGTGTAATCTAAGTAACGTGTGTGTGTATGTGTGTGTACATAATGTTCATCAGTGCCAAGATACACTCCATTTCCAACTTATAGTAAACCGTCAAATCAGAGTAAATTAACAGCAGCGTGATAGAACGTTATCACAGGAGTCTGTCTAGCTTGAATTCAATTGTTGGCAACGACGTTTCCTTATAGTTCAATTAATGTGACTTAGTGATTATTTGGACCGCAGCTTTTTTTTTTTAAGCATGAAAACTGGAGAAGGCTATAAGACAACTCCAACATGTGCTTTAAACACCGCTTCGCCTCTAAACGCTAGTTACTATACTACCGTGCAGTTATTTCGTTGAAAGTGTTTTTCTATTGAACTTTTTAAGACATGACTATATATTATTTTATTTATGGAAAGTATGTGTTTTAAGTCCATCTCAGGTCTCTATAATTTAGTTTTACGATTATGGCCGGTATTTTTCCAGCTACAGAAATGTCAAAAAGCTATTTTTACCACTTTTGAGGAACTGGAAATCGTGTTATTAATAAGTGGGCAGTGTGCTTAAAACGATAGCGACCTAGGCCGTCCCTGAATTCACGACCCAAGGGCTCTTAACTAGCTTAGTACCCTAGAAAAGTGCATCTAAGACGCGACGTTAAAATATCAGCGTCCAAATTTAACGAGATGCAGCCAAGGATATCCCCTTCCGCCAAAGGGACGTGCCACACGCACTTAATCGCTTTTCGATGTTCTACTGTTTGAATCGTCGTCACAACTCGCAATGTGGCTTCGCTATGTGGCCAGCTGTTGTTAACTTTCATTTAATTCTTCACGTTTAAACTCAAAATGAATACCTATCAATGGGAACAATTAATAATCAGAATAAAGGATAGCCAAGGTATTTTATGCTGTATATATTTACTTGAAAACATATTTCGTATCTTGTAACAAGGTTACCTCAAAATACGAAGAAAGGACTCATTAACTTAACAAACATCGCTGTAAGCAAAATAAAAGTCAATTTATTGGCGTGAAGTATGTGAAATACCAAATAAAATAACATATAAATATAAAAAAGAAACGTCATTGTGCCCGAGTTGATCGAAATAGTTTATCAGAAATTCGTAAACCCCAAATATTTTCGACGTGGTTGTTTCCAACAACCATAGAAAATATTAAGAACTTGTTATTTTTGCGTGCCTTTCACTTACGCATTATTTGTTTCTGTATTTTAACAGTTGTAGGACTTAAAGCTATTTCGTCTTCGCCTATAGATAACATAGTTACACGAGACTTCGGTCTATAACCGCATTCAAGATTCAAACCAAAAGGGGTGTCTGAATTCAGTGATGCGTCTTACTTCATGAAGGGGACAGGGGTCTATCATTCATGAAGGGCACAAGGGGAAATGAACAATGGCTCATCATAACGAACTCAGACACAGCCATAGTTTGAAGTGTTTATTCTTCTCGTAGATAAACACATTGAAAATACATTTTATATCAATAAATGAAAAAAAAAAAACTTTTTCGTTTCACGTTACTGCACAGCTCATGCGACTCTTTTTGTATCAGACAAAAAGGGGCAGTACTAAATTCAATTTATGAAATATTACAAAATAGGTACTAAAACATTGTCACAATGCACCTAAACATCAAGAGGAAAGACGCTCATTAATATAAACATGAACCGTCTCTCACTGTGCTTAATAAACTTAGGAAATAAGTTTTCCTTGGGCATGTCACTACTATGGGTCTCCGTGAAAGAAACTAGAAAAAAAAAGTCAGAATAAAAGTTTTACATGTCTCGAAGGATATTTATAAACTATGGAAATAACGCGTTTAATCCACGAGACGTGTACAACTTTGGATAATAAAAGGAGGCGTTAGTAAATGTTTAAATATATATTCGCTTTAGGTTTCTTAATACAGACCATGGCCAATTCCTCTGCTGATTTCTCTCCTCGTGTAGAGTTGTGTGTAAACGTCTCTATTGACGTCTCTTAAAATGAGACGTAACTCCCAATAAAAAAATGGGAAGGTATAAAAACAAGACTTTGACAACTCCGTTTCAGTTTACTCAAGTAGACAAAACAGAAGTGTTTCTTAACATTCAGCGGTTTCAGCAATTGATTAATTGATTAAATGAATTTAAATATTTTTACTATTTTCCTATAATATAAATATTTCTGCAAAAGTGTTACGGAATTATTAACGGCGTAATACTGGTGACATTGAAGATTTCGGCGCTTTCCAACCAGTTGTTAAAAATTTCCGTCAGCATGTGGGGTTTTTATTAGACTACCAATGTACGCTCCTTCCCCCCCCCCCAGAAAATTGTATACTTCTAAAGCGATGTATAGTGAAAACCTTCATCGTTTAGTTACAAATGTTTTTATTTTGTTAACTTAAATGGCTTAACAAATGCTTTCACTTGTAACGAGGTAACAAGAATAGAATAATATGAGAAAAATATCGTAAAATATGACCTTTCTGTGAAGATGCTCAGGCTCGTGAATTTGTGTGGCAGTCATAAATCATACAGCATTAGAACATATAAGTTTAAAAAAAAAGTACATCATTACTCCTACTAAAATATTTGCTTTTCATTTTTTACAGTTTAGTATTTTAAAAGAAATACATTACCAACAGTCTGTTAAGGATAAAATTTAACAGATTCAGAATGCAAAACCAACACTAGTGAAATATGTAGTTGCAGCAACTTATGTGAGCAAGATATTTTGGTCAGCGTTCAACATCGAGGTCTTTAACGCTGGCGGGGGTGACATCACGTGAGTATGGAGCGACGCCGAAATGAATGGGCGGGGGAAACGGGAGATCCCCGAGAAAATCCACCGACCAGCGGCATCGTCCGGCGAAAATCAGGGGACCGACCCCGCCAGGAAACGAACCCGGATCGCCTTGGTGGGAGGCGAGAGGTCTGACCATTCGGCCACCGCGGCCCCTACAGCAACTTATGTTCAACAACATGTTCAGTATGCAGGACCGTTATAAAGGTAAGGTAAGTCGGCATTACTTCTCATCGACAGCGAGGTCATTAAAGATGGTACAATGACGGGAGTTGGGAGACGAGTCGGCCATGGCCTTTGTTAAGGGTGTTCAAGTAGGAAAAAATCATAATTTTATATTTGCTTCAAACAGTGTTGGTTTTGTAGACGTCATTTGGGAGAACATTTTCCTCTTACAAAAAAAAATTTAGCTCAGCCAATTTTACAAAATTGCCATCTCAAAGTCAAAATTTGCATGTTTTTAGTTCATACACCTTCCGAAAACCAATAAACATAATGAAACAAAATAATTCACAGTGAAAGTACATGTCCCAAGCTAGGGATTTAAGTACTTATAATGAAACCAATTTGAACAATGTTTTGTATTTTTAGAAAAGTTCTAAAATTTGAAATTTTGAGGTTACTTTCAGGAAATTTTTTTAAATACAAAAATTCTTTGTATGGGATTTTTATATACTTAAATCCCCAGCACGTGACATGTGCTTTTACTGGAAATTATTTCGTTTCATTATGTTGGTTGGTTTTCAGGGGGTGTATGAACTAAAAAAAAAAATGTAAATTTTGATTTAAAGTACCGTTATGGAAAAACTGGCTGAGCTAAAATAATATTATATTAGGAAAATGTACCCCAAAACAACGTCTACAAAACTAGCGTAACATTGTTCATTCAAATATGAAATTATTATTTTTTCCCCACTAGAACGCCCTTAAGGAACCACCACAGCATTTGCCTGGAGCAATTTCAGGAAACCATGGAAAACAGAAATATTCATGGCCAGCGCCGGGGATAGAACCCGGCACCTCCCACACGTGAGTCCGACGTGTTACCATTGCGCTACCTCGCTCGCTAGAACTGCTGTAAAAGCTGGATGATTTACGAGTGTGTTTATTTAGACATTTGCTCTTCCAAAACAAGACCTGTGTTGCCGTTGTTAAGGTTCCTCCCTAGATAGACTGCGTTTGTGTTTGAGGCACGAGCGATAAGGTTGCCGTTGACTGGCGTATGTAATGCATTATCGCCTCTCCGTACAAGCCGGTGTGCAGTGCTTTACTATTATCCTTTCTCCCAGGTGACTTTAAGCGGTGACCACATTAATTTATTTGTGGACAGCATAATTCAAAATCTAACGCTTGTTTCTACAGTTACGTTTTTCGAATCCGGCTGTTATTTTTTCAGATACTGCAGTCTGGAAAAGTAATTTTTGGGGGTCCGAAAATTATGTTTTTATAAACGTGCCGAATTTTTAAAACTATAGAACCATAGATTGAAGTTTGTCTTCTTTTTGTAGATGTACAAACCTAATGCGAGTTAAATAGTTTCGTCAAAAATAGAATAGTCATAACTCGGTGCAACGCATTTGATGCGCAGGTAAGGGAGCCCTTAAACACACTTGTTTTAGAGATTGTCATGATTGTAATTTTAGTAATGGTTGTTTTGCAGCGTACTGTATTACGTAAATTTTATAAATTTCGTATATGACTTGCTCGTTAAAGTGAACACGAGCTAACTAAACCTTAGTTAATAAATGCACTTAAATACGGTCGTGGAATTACAAGTGCGGAGAATTCTACATTCCGAATTGCTGAAAGGAAAATAAAACCTCGGCAATAGTTTAAAAGTGATCATCACTTTACCATAAATAACCTAACAGTTCATCTCGTACGAGTCAATAGTTGACTAAAGCTGTTTTGGGCCTATCTTGTGACTCGCTTGTTTAAATATATTTTTTTAAAGTCTGCAAGTTTTTAGGAAATGATTGATGTTTCTGTTGTACAAAGCGCGCTGCTGCTGATGTGATTATTTTTTTTGCTACGCCCGTATTTTAAATTTGGAACGCAATGCCTGGCAAGCGAGGAGTTTAATTTATGCCCTTCCCCCGGCCGCATGAAATCCAGACATCAAAAACGGTCGCCAACTGCATATTCGCAATTTCGCGTCGCTGATTATATTAAGCGAAAGTAATAATTGCGGTGCCCTTTGTGCGACGCGGCACTCCCGCGCGATGATTTGCATCGTGGTCAAACGTTGATTTATTCGTTTTTAATCATCCAAGCAGAAATTTTATTGTCCCCCAATATTGGGTTGGCTAAATGTAATGTTCCGTTACAAATTGTGTTTCATATATTATTTGCCACTTAAATGAAGGGGAGCAGAAATAATGACGCGAAATTCCGCGTTAAGTTCCGTGTGTGTGTGTGGGTCACCATTCTGGTTTCATCAATTAATATACATCCAGGTCGGTACGTCGTCGGCAAAAACGAAAATTAATTTTTTTTTATTTACGTAGGCGCATTGTTTCACAAATGACTGTTTTTTTTTATTTCGTTGCATAACTGTTTACCGAGAAAACGATAACGGTCATAGAATAATTTAGATTTTATAAATGTTGACATTTATTGGTTTTAAAAATAACTATCAGAAACAAAGGTACAAAAATTATAAATTAAAAATCTCTAACATTGCAAGAAATGTTTTGTAAAATATATATTATTATTCAAACCAATAACTTTACATTTAAAACACTATTATGTCAAATTGGTGTATGTAAGGAAAATTTCCTGTTTGTGGTTGTCATAATTTAAAATTATTATGTGACCATAATATACAGTTCCAGGCCTCGGAAGAAATAAAATAATGATCAATATAAGACTTTAGTTGAAAAGTTTCACGTTAAAATTAGTAATATAAAAATGGTCTCGCGGAATATGTTTGCTAGAATATATCCCGTGTTCTTATGGTCCTATTTTCAATCACTAGGTAAAGTGGCCAACGATTGTGACTCTCTTTAATTATTTTATGAATTATTAAAAGAGATAGAGTTATTGGTTACTGTTGGTTCACTCTACATTATTTTCGGCAAACTTCTACATGCTTGTCTTTAATATACAATGTTCACAAAATAATTTAAATGTTATTTATTTTTACGCTAACGTACTTCGTACAACTCTGTGTGTGTGTGTGTGTGTGTATATATATATATATATATATATATATATATATATATATATATATATATAGACACACACGCCAACATACACACAGTTCTGTCACGTAATGAAACGTTTCAGATTATAAGTAGAAAGCAAATATTATAAGCAGCGTACTGGGAACAAAATAGTCACGTCCTTCGTAACGTGAAATTGCGGCGTTTTAACGGCAGTTATCTTTATTAGATTTAAACCCTATTAGCATTTGCTGCGAGAGCCCGGCAGCTTTACGTTGTTTCAAACTGCATGCAAGGTTTGTGTCTCACTCTTTAAAGCGCCTGCGTACTGGCCTAGTGTTGTGTGAGTGGGCACGGCGCCAAGGGCGATGTCGCCTCTACTGCAAACACTGAAACTGCGTGCAGTCTTCTCGCCGACAACTCGGACAGTCAGTGGCGAACATATAATTTAATGATGTAATATCAAAGACCAATGTGTATTGTATATGCCTTTAAGAAAATTCTGTGCTAAGATTTTTATTCATAAAAATGGCCGCAAGAACACCCATTACAATATGTGCTTTAAGGGTGTTCATGTTGTGGCAAAAAATGTATAATTTTATATTTGCATGGCACAGTGTTCGTTTCATAGACATTACTTATTATTTTAGCTCTCTTAGTTTTCTCATGGTGACATGACAAATTCAAAATTTGCAAGTTACGGGAACATACAAATAACAAAAACCAACGGACCTAATCGAATGAAATAATTTACACTGAAATTATATATAACAGTCCATACGCTAAAATATTTTAAAACACAAAATAAAATTCCTTAGCAATTTATAAAAAAAATCGGAAAATTATGATGATTTACTTTATTTGTACCAAGTTTTAAAGAAGACAAAATTACTTTTTTGTGTACTTTAAAATATTTTAGCATATGGACCTTAACATCTAGTTTCAGAGTAAACTATTTCATTCGAGTAAGTCATTTGGTTTTTCTTACTACTATGTTCCCGTAACTTACAAATGCTCACTTATGACATGCCGTTATGGGAAGACTATGAGATCTAAACAATTTTTACAAGTGGAAAATGTAGTCACAAGTAAAGTCTGTAAAACGAACACTATGTCGTACAAACATACTGTAAAAGTTTGCATTTTTGCCACGTGAACGCCCTTAACGAGTAGTTGTCAACCTGAAACGGGCGTAAACACGTGTAACGTTCTTTGAATGACATTACTAAACAGTTAGAATTTATTGGTTTGTGGACATACGCCATTGTTCATGTTTTGTTGACCGAACAAGATGCGAAAGGTGTTCCAACCAGCTGTGTCTCAGCCTGAAGACAGGGATAGATCGCAATCTCCGAAACGTCGAATTTTTTTCGTTGATTTTAATTTGTGTTTTGTCGTCTCTTGTTTTTTATTTGTTGTTCACTGTCCACTATGTATGTATATTTCCATCTTTTCTCATATTGGTAATCTAGTTTCTCTTTGTGTCGGTCTTTTGTGTTTGGGAGTTGTTAAATTCTTGACTAAATTCTATCTTTTGAATTCTGGATGAGAAATATACATAATATAAAAAAATATAAAAACTGACAGAATTCCTCAAGGATTGTTTTTCTTACGTTTTCTGTAATTTTTGTGTTTTTTGTATTTTGTCACTTTGTCATTCAATACAAGTTCGGTCAACAAAACATGAGCAATGGCGAATGTCCACAAACCAATAAATTCTTATTGTAAACTCCCATTGCAACAAACATTTAAAAATCTCATTACAAAGCAGACGTAAATCATGTGCTTGAAGCCGTTTTCAAATAAACCTGTAACGCCCAAAGCTCTGCACAGCGCTCGGCGAATGGACAACTCGCTTTTGCCGGGCCGACCCTTCTCTTGCTTCGACGCAACATAGGCGGACAGCAAAAGAAAAACAAATATATATTTTTGTAATTGCTACGGAACCATCATTCCCTTCCACCGCAGTCGCCCCTACTCCACTGATACCACGGCCTCTGTCCCATGCCCCGCCCCCTCCCTCCTCCCTCGCTCACAACCCTCCCGATGTTTAATTGCAGCTATGGTAATGAGTAAAACCAAAGTTTGCGCAAACTTGGAATGAGGTGGCGAGATGAGGGAAGTAAAAGGAATCACGGGATGGTAAGGGGTTCCGTTGTGGGAGGGGGGAAGGTGGAATCGAGGGAAGAGTGGGGTGAATGTTCTGTTTGCATGGCTCCTGTAGGAAACTGCCGGGCTGTCACCGACAAGGTTCGGAGGCTGTCTTTGAAGGGAATGGACCAGGCCGACATCCGGAAATTATTTCGTCTGGTCAACTCGTCCAACATCAGCGTTTTATCGGTAGAAATTCCTCCAACTTCCACTCCACAAATTACGTGTGTGCAATAGGTAAGCCAGTATCTATACAATTTAGCAGACGTTTTTTTTTTTTAATGTTTATGAGCCTTCCTGCTAGTTTTGTATTCAATGGCATGGACACTATTTACTATGAATTTGTTTGTATAATAAATTTCATACATCTCCTATAACTTTTTTTTTATTACAAACGCATAATAAATCCAGAATAATTGAGGAGTTGACTGGAATAAAGGCTTTAGTAAGCTAGGTCTTTCTTCAATAAAACAATTTGTCTTGTTCGATAATATCCATAGAAGACACCTACCAATTGTTGTACCGGTGACTAAATTCTTCACAAAGTTATAAATGCCTTAATGATATTCATAATTACTGTGTTATCTTTGACTGTGTTTATAGTAACTACTATTAATTTGTGTAGTGTAAATATTTATAACTTATCGGTATTACGAGAAAAAAATGCGAGAGAAATGTGAAATAAAAAAAAACTAATTTCTCCAAAACATGTACCGTCATTATCCCACAATGCAATTTTCTTACTAAACCTTTATTCCAGCCAACTTTTCAATCGTGACTGACCTAAGTGCCTGTATGGCTCATGCATGTGACTGCAGGTTTCCTATTGGTCTGGTTGCTGCCTTACGATGATTGGCGGTAGGCGATTCCGCTGGCCAGCGAAGCCTTTTTGTTGGCTTGTGTGACTGAGTTTGCCGTCCTACCGTCTGCTTTACTCCTGTATTCCTAAATAAGCTGTAGCAGTACGTTGGAGCTTAGGAACCAGTCAAGTTTACACGCGAACTTTCGGTGTCTCTATAGAGATGATGGTTTATCGCGGGAAAACTTGACTCTTTGATGGGTTTCAACGTACGTTCAGCTTATGAAAACATGACTGGCTTTCGCTTGTACGTGGAGCTGTTACCCTATTTGACTGAGCCAATAAGAGTCCCGCTATTGTAATACGTGATTATTGTTATTGGTCTGCAGACAGCTTCGTTGTGTCAGACGTGTAACATCCAATCCTACATGTTGCAAAGAAACCACAGAATCGTTAATGGTATGTTAGCATAAAGTATTTTCGCGATATGCCATCATAAGAGATGATAGAATATTGCGAAAATATTTTGTACCAACAAATCCTTGAAAGCACTGTAGTTTCTTGCATCATATATGATTACTTGATGTACGACTGCCACAACGTAGCTGTCTGCCGACCAATAACAGGTGTCAATTATTACAATAGCAAAATTCTTATTGGCTAAGTCAAATAGGACAACGGCTTCAAGTACAAGCCAAAGCCAGTAACCATTTCATAAGCTGAACGTGCGTTGAAATCCAGCAAACTGTCAAGTTTTCCCGCGATAAACCATCATATATTATCTCCAGCTATAAATCATAGGAAAACTTTGAACGACCTACAAGTTATTTTTTCAGAGCGTGATGACATGTATATGATTACACATTCAGAGGGATGTATTATCGTGTGCGTTGTTTGTGTGGAGGAGGGGACAGTGGTAGATATGCAGACTTGCTCGCGGTAATGTGCGGGCCATGTCGTGCTACGAGGGGAGGTCTGCGCGGCCTACTCCCGCCGGGATTGGTCGAGTGCCCACTCGTGGCACACGTCAGTCCGGTCACCCGGTGACAGCTGTCACCACCGAGGCTGGAGGGATGACAAGGAGGTAGTGGGGTTCGCGAATCCCCAAGGCTGGGAGTTTCGCACTCTGATCCTCTACCGGCGTCTCCACAGCTCAGGTACGCCTAACACGCAGTATACGGTTCGATACCCGGTATGGCCGGTGCTCCCTGGCGTCCTGTACGACTAGGAGTTGTGCATAGCATGTGAAATTACATTTAGACGTTTCTGATTTCAAGGACGGCTAGCGATGTACATTTATATATTAAGTGGTTTGTGGAAAAACGCCATCATCAATGCCAGGTATGGACCCGGTATGCAATTATCAGTAAGACTGCTGGAAAAGAATATGAATCTTCTTGCACATTGCTCAACGGCGTATGTCCACGAACCACTAAATTCTAACTGTAAACTCCCATTGCAATAGACATTTAAAAATCTCTACATTTATATACGTTATCGATGTGATGGTATGTATGTATGCGTATAAAGCAGACACATACACGGGATGTCCATATACAGTATTGTGTGCGCATGTGTATATGTATATATATATATATATGTGTGTGTGTGTGTGTGTGTGTGTGTGTGTGTGTGTGTGTAAGAGGGGCTGGGATTCATACTGGTGTAAGTAAGTCACAATTATTTAGTAGTGTCGTTTTTATTCACATTAATTTTATTTATACTATTCACGTTTTCCTAAAGAATATTCTGTAACAAGTATTTCATTCTTAACTGAATTTATGAATTCCATTTGAATATATCAAGAACGTGCTGCATTTTGCATGTGAATACAGAAATTGTTTGCGAGGAAACTATTTTAACTGACTTACACCACTATACATATAAGCCCCTCATATCTGCATATATATATATATATATATATATATATATATATATATATATGTGTGTGTGTGTGTGTGTAAATATATATCCCTGCATTCCTTCATACATGTGAACATATGTACGCTGTCCAGAAAGGGCCGAATAATAAGCACACCGTCAGAATTCTTGGCTTAATTTTGTTGGTTATGTAAATGATAGCTGCAAAATGTTGCACGATGACATTCTACGAGCACAATTTGGCAATATAGCACGTAGTTGGTCCCGTCTTGAGCTCCACAAATATCTTACATATCATACTACCACTGATCTGGCCAACATATTATGGGCCTACATTCATTTATCGAGCAGTCCAAACATATGATTTTACGTTTACTCGACGTAACATACGCAAAGTAATACCCGGACGTCTGGACGTGCAGTACGAAATGGAAATTTCTCAGAGCTGTGTTGCAAAATTCTGCGACATGGTTTGTGTTGTGTGCTTGCTACACGTCCGTTTCTGGACATCCAGGATATTGTGATTTCAATTGTTTGCCAGTTTCACTCGTAAACCAACGTTTCAAACAAACATTTAAAATTATTAATTTCATTATTTTCTTCGGTACAAATTAGGTAGAATTTTTTGTGGCAGTCACAAATTTAACACTTTCATTCAATTGTCACTTAACTGTTATTGTCAGTGATTACATGCTTACATAAAGTAACATAAAAGTTGTATGTAGGGTGTGTACGAGCAACTACGATGTGCTTTATGAAGTTCCATTAGTGTTTTGTGAAAAAATTAAACGATAGCAACTCTCGCGTAGACCTAGAAGCCATTAATATTGTGTGGTCGTATATGTCTTAGACGGCTACTGGGTTGTAGATAAAAAAAAACATTAACACTGAATGTCTCAATTCATGTCTCGGACTGGCCGAACGTTTTGAGGAACGCAGTCACGGAACACAGTGGAAATAATTCAACCCTTGTTACTGTGGAAGTTAATAGACAAAATGCATTCGGTTTGAAACTGTAGGGGTTGGATATGAAGATAAGGGCATTAATATTTGGAAGTATTCGTGTATGTTCTAAAAGGCTCCAGAATGTTCTAGAATGTTGAAGAATGTCATAGAATATTCTTGTTGTATGGTTCTCCCCAAGCAAGGCCTGGTATTATAGCCGGTAGATAAATAAAACCTTGCAGATAAATTGTTCGAGCTATTACCTATCAAGTTATATACCAATTATAAGCTATGAGTTTAATCATGAGGTAGCTGCACTGTAACTGACTGAGAAATATGTAGACAAATATCGTATATCAGATATCACGGTCAGTTGTACGTATGCCTGAAGAATGGAAAATATTACTGGTCCCGAAACGTTGCATGTGTTGTCGTCAAAGGAAACTTACTACTTTCGTCTGTGTTTCCACTGATTTCTGCCGCTGTAAGTTTCTGTTGACCTTGTTGTCCTCTTATATTTTTGCAGGCATTTTTCAAATACTTTATTTTTTTTGTTCCAAATTTAGATGTTTCGTTGTATTTCTGGAAACACCGACTACACATACCGAGCGAAGTGACGTAACGGTAACGCGGATTCGCATTCTGGAGGAATCGTGTTCGATTCTAGGATCCAGCCATCCTGGTTTCTGTTTTCTTTGATTTCACGAAATGCTGGTGTGGTTCCTCAACAAAGGCCATTGCAGCTTCATCCCCCAGTTCTTACCATTGTGTCAAGTTATGTGTTACCGTCGCTTATGACCAGTGGTGGCTTGTATGTTGTGGCCAGGTACGACGCAAGTTGCAGAGAACTGTATATAGTGTTGTGCACTAGTTGACGCTACAGCCACTGACACGCTGCTATGTAGGTGCCGCTTATTACTGACTGGTCACAACACTATAAGTAGACAGTGGATATTTCATAGTCATTGGTATACGGCGGCGCGTTCACGGGAGTATACAGTTCTCGGAAACTTGTGCCCTCACAGGCAACAACCTTCGAGCCGCCACTGCTAATGACCATGCTGTCGACGAACGGCGCTGTGTTGGCCCGAAGTTGTTCGCGGCGCAGCTGGGAAGTGGTGGCCCTAACTGGTCACCTGCAAGGACTGCCTAACCTATGATGCCAGATAGTTGGGCCACTGGCGGAGGGTCATGTTTTCCCAAGTCTGTCTTGGCGGTGGTAATGAGTAGAGATGATGGTTTATCGCGGGAAAAGTTTACTGTTTGATGGATTTCAATACACGCCCAGCTTACCAGAAGATTACTGGCTTTAGCTTGTACGTGGAGCTGTTGCCCTATTAGACTGAGCCAATAAGAATCCCGATATTGTAATATTGGATGCCTGGTAGACAGCTACGTTGTGTCAATGTTTTCAAGGCTATCTTGGCACAAAACATTTTCGCGATATACAATCATCTCTAGTAATGAGTTTTCCACGGAACTGGCAAATGTCCATGATTGCGGCTGTAATCGGCTGTGAGTTTGTCTCATGTTATACCCTATGGATCCGGTGCAGGATGGGAGGTGGTGCGGAGAACCGGACATGTTCCGTACAACATGTGAAGAGACGCAACGGCCATTAAAAACGAAAATCACCTTTGCAATAATTTTTAAGCGATCTTATGCAATGATGCCATTAATATATAATGTAACATTTCACTGTATTTTTTTAACATTTAGTGCATAAACTATTGTTTGTTTTGTCACAATTAGCTGTTAGTGGTGCAGTGTACCACATTATATGTTCAACTGTACAATCTCAAACAGAAAATGTTCTTTGTGTCTTGAAATGTTATTCTGAGAATTAACATATAACTGGTCAAAACTATTTTTTAAACGGAAATGTAGATATTTGTGTGTTAGCGATGATTATCCGTCATCATCCTGAATTAATCGTCTATAATAGTTTTCTTTAACTCTTCCCTAGAATTTGTTTCTTTTTTTCTTGGCAAAGCATTATATATGACTTGTCTCATTCGTACTTTTACCAGAAATGGTTAGTAAACTAATGTTAGAACATTTATTCGTCTACGCGCTTATAAAAGAATGACGCAGGTTATTAAAGCTGTTCAAATTTTCCGAATACCTGTGGAGACCAGTGGGATACAATTATATGACTAGACTATTTCATGTGAAACTAAATGACCTTCGACGACTTGCAACATTTTACAAAATGTTTTCTACTTTTACGAGAAATAATCTTGGAAACTGGTTGCCGAAAACAGTTTTCTGATACTTCAAACAATTGCTGAAAAATGTACCAGAATTTATTTGTAAATGTACAATTATTATTTGCAATCGTACAAAAATGTTTGTAAGTACACTGATATATTTGTATAGTTGCAAGCATTTCCTGTATTGTAACGTTTGCGATATTTTAAGTTTTTGCATGTTTTGTAAAACTACAAAATATTTTTACTGTGGGTGACTGCTGATATAACAAACAAATTTTAAAAACGGCAATCATAAAAAGTACTGTTGATGGAGGAGTTATAGTAGTGGTAGACTATATCTATGCTATCAAGAAAGTCATATAAATATTGAAATCGTAATAGTGAAACGGACGCTACGTGACGGAGCACATGTACGACGGCGTTGTATGTTTACTTTACCTATTTTATTAGTTTTCTATTGTTTTCTTATATATTTTAGAAAACAGCTGGCATTCTCACGTGTGAAAATACAGTGACAATTACAACTTATTTTAAGAATGTTATAATTCATTTACTATAACAAAATAGAATCTTTGTACAAAAACAAATGCCAACTCACAATAGGTTCACAAACATTTAGGGCACAGAACAAAATTTTTTTTCCAGCTTTGTAGCGTCAACGACTTAAATAAAATAGAAATACTTTGTATGCGTAAATCGCGCTGCTTGCGCGATTATATTCGCACTGACGTCACAGAAGCCTTGATGCAGTTTGGCTGGCAAGATGTATTATTCGCGTCGCATCTGTCGAGCTAGTATTATTCCAGGCTAACACTCTGCCGCTGCCTACTATACAATTCTCAAACTACATCTGAAACAAAAAGTTTAGAAGTATAAAATTAATCCAATAGAGTGTAAGATGTTCCACACTTATTGACCGATGTGTAGGAATGGTAGTATGTTTGTGCAGAGGCTTGGAATCGTTCTGAAAGAGAAGGAAAAGAAGGTTGTTTGCCTGGTAGGTGGAGAAGGTGAGGAAGGTAGACCAGAGTTAATAACCCAGTTCCTCCGGGGAGTAGGGAGGGTAGAGGGCTTAGCAGCAGTTAATATCGGCCGGAGTATTTGGTCCCCGGGGGGTTGGCAGCCCTTGCGGGTGCGAGGTGTGACAACTGGCGTCCAGGGTGTAGCATTCCGACCACGTACACGGCGGGACCTACGGGACAGGGCGGGTGGAGTGTTAGGAAGAGCGAGAGGGTAAATGCAGGGGACGAGATATTCTACGTCCAGACTTGGCAGATACAACCTCGGAGGTGTGGCTCTACTGGACCCATGTTGTCTCTCGGTCTTGACGAGACTGCAGCATTGATTTCAGCCAGGCTTTAAGGCCTCGCTCTTTAGTTTTGCAGTGGTTTCGAAGAATTTTTTTAACGCAAATTAATACATATATCAAAAAATCATTCTGGCTGTTTTAACATTTATATATAATCGTTTGTACATGAATTTTTCTGTTGCAATACACCAAACGGATTTTTAGACGCTTGCCCCTGAAATATCACCAATTTTTTGTCAAAATAAGCCGAAATGAAGCAAAATAATGTTTTGCTTGCAAACGGTACATTATTTTAATAAAACGCTCTGGCAAAATTGTGTATCGTATAACTGTGCACAGTCTCAATATTTTTCAAAACATTTGGTTATAAAATATTTGAGTTACTTGCAATTGTTTAAAATAAATTAAAGAGCATGGCCTTAAGGACATGTGTCGTTGTATGCTATTTTAGTAAGTTTTATTTTTAAAATCTTTATAGGGAGCAGATATCGCATAACCGTCGATGATTGGCGGTAGGTCTTTCCGCCATGTCGCTGACCAACGAAGAAAGTTTGATGGTACGTGTGACTTATTTTGTCGGTCTACCGGCTATTTCACTTCCGTATAACTACATATTCTGTGATCAAGCGTAGAAAGATTATGTATATGTCTTCTGCAATGACATTTTCTATGAGAATAAGCATGGTATTAGTTTCCAAAGAACGCAGTGACTTAAACATCATCAAATTTCAAGTACGTAATAAAGAGCGGCATAAGGGACAGCATATTCTGTCCTTAATGACACACAGAGGCGCCTTCTCAGCTCCCGGGTGATTTAGACAGCTTTAACGTTCACCGGAACAAACTTCGAAGTAGCTGAACCTCGCAAGTACAACGTAAACAAAGTCGTTAAAGACGACGCGAGCATGGGGATTTCGCCGCCGAGTACGTTGCGATTCTGAGATCATTTGGACGTGAGTAATGCCGAGTGTTATGTATGGCGTGTACTCGTCAAAGCCGACACAGAACTCAGCTCGTGGAAGAAATGACCTTGCTGTGCCCAAGTAAATAATATAACTCTTCATCCCATTTGCCAAGACGCTGCGGGTTATCCATTTAGAAACTAGTAGAAGTTTCTGGAAGCCACTGTCGTAAAAGAGGCTATAGATATGCATAGTTGGCCTACAAGCTGTATTCCACTTTCGTAAGGTAATTGGCGTATGGGATGTATTTTAATTTTAAATGTTTTGAAACAGTGCACATTAATTTTATGAACACAATTTTGTGTTTTTTAATTTTTATAAATTAGCATAATTTAATACAGTGAGTGAGTTAAGAGATTTTCGTCATCGCTTGTAACATCCAGGTTTTAGCGCCGGTGAGAGGTGACATGATGCAAGTATAAAGCAGTACCGGAATGAAGAGGTGGGGAAAACGGGAGATCCCGGAGTAAACCCACCAACCAGCGGCATCGTCTGGTACGGTTCCCACATGCTTACGTCCAGGAATCAAAACCCGGATCACATTGGTGGGAGGCGAGTGTTCTAGCCACTACGTCAACTGCGGCCATATTTAAATTAATCTCTCTTAAACAATTTTACAACAACCAAAAGGAACGTATTAAAAATGAAATGGTTCTTTCTTATGGTATTTACTGTAAGACACTAGGGACTACTAATGTCTTGGGGAATGCCTAGTCACATTTTTAATTGTTTTCGTGAATATATTATAAAATTACTATAATTTATGTTGTCACAAAAATAAAACATTTTGTTACAAAACATAGTTTCACTCTAGGGAACGATAGGTCATGTCAGTGAAATAAGGTCCTCGGAACAATAAATAAAGTTTTTATTTCATCCCCTCCTTCATTTATCATTATGTGATGTAAAACACGCGTTTTGTAGAAGGCGTTCCGAAAGTGTAAGTGGACTTATAAAATTGTCACAAATGTCTCATGAATGCATTTGCAGCTATCATATGCGTTGTGAGGCCATGTAACCTCAAGCAGGTAACCAGTGTGCCATTCTACCATGCACCATGTGTAGTTTTCCATGCACCAGATATCTTGAGAGTTCTCAAGCCACTTACAGAGACCGGAAGACGGTGTAACTAGAGTGAGCGAACAAGGTGCTTGCTATCAGCTTTATCACGAACAGCAGATTCCAAGAACATGTTCTAATGGTGTGTTTGAAATCGTACCCCCAATGCAATACCAACGTATCTCAAAATATGTCGCTTTGAGATAAATGCATTTGTGCACATATACTTTCAGATTTTTTAATGATGACAGAGTAATATCAACACAACATATGTTGGTATTGCACTGAAAAGTAACATATGTTGTTTATCCTCATACAACATAAATACAAGAAATGTTAATCTTACACTAATAATTAGCGTTATTTGGCAAAAACTTTCAAAACGAAACTTTATTTTAATGTTCGGTATGATTATATTGGTTATGTTAGTATTGTATTAGGTAGAGAAAACTGTCCTCTTATTTCACCATATACATAACTAAAAAATGTTTATTTTTTAGTTATATTGGTATTGTTTTGGGGATACGAAATATGAGTCGAACTCTCAGTGTGATTACTATTGCTTTGTTTTAACCATTGGTCATGCACGAAATGAGAATAGTATTAGGAACTTCAGATTTTCTGTAGTTTAAATGCTAATAACAAATATTATAGACACGTTAACGAAGTAATTGTTTTTATCAGCCGGCGACATGGTTTCTCGTGTAGAAATAAAAAAAAATGTTCTTCAATGCGCCTAAAATCCAAACATTAATCCGCCCATTTTCTTTTCAAACTGGGTAAACATTTACATAAGCAGGACTCTTGCAAGACATCTGAAACAATAGATATAAATATACAGTCATTTCAGGAGAAAAATTCCAGTTTAAATTATGATTGTATTAATAGTGTCTAGCTTGGAATTTACAATTTTTAAGGTTAATTGTAGACAATTTAACAGTGTATCTGCTCCGAAATTATATTTACCAATTTATAAAACAAAAACAAATTACAATACAAAAATAAGTTAGATCATTTTCAACGCTTGAAATGTTTTAGTCTTCGTGAAGTCAAAAATTGTGAATTAAAAAAGAAGCGACCAACCACTGGGTCCGAGCACGGAAAATTTTCCACTGCGTAGTGTTTTAGGTCTTCGAATTAACAATGTCTAACTTTTTTTATATATTTGGTTGGGGCAAGTGTTTACTGTCAGTTACAGAAAAGTAATTTACTTCAATAATTACACGGCCGAACGGCTGAATGGTCGGAACATTCGCCTCCCACCAAGGCGATCCGGGTTCGATTCCTGGCGGGGTCGGTCCCAGGATTTTCACGTCTGGGAACCGTGCTGGACGATGCCGTTGGTCGGTAGGTTTTGTTCGTGGAGCTCCCACACAGAGAAAAAGATTTGGTTGATTCAACCGTGTATATGTCAAACAAGCGTGTAACAGATGCCTGGCAGGTATAGTTATCCCAAAAGGATAGTTTAGTTCACTTAAATATACATTTTGTTAGGGCAACAAAGCCAATACTTGGCGCATTTCGTATGTCGTTCAGCCAACAAAATTTTTGTTGAATCAAGTACATACTTATTTTGCCATATACAAACATATATACTGTTGAAGCAACCAAACATTTTTCGCTGTGTGTTTACCCCGCCTTTTCATTCCGGCGTTGATCTAAACTAACCTCATGTTACCCCTTACCAGTGCTAAAGACCTCGATGTTAAGCGCTGACCAAAATACTCACTCACTCAGTCAGTACATGGCTGCAACGCTCATGCATACCTAGAAGTGTTCTTGTACCCAGAGCTGCAGAGATGTAGGTTCGGAGTTCTGGTCCTTGCACCAGGCTTCAGCCGCGGGCTCATTGCTGATTCCAGCCGAGAGCGATGCGTGCTGAGTTTGTGTTAGCCGTCATGCGCGGACGTGCGCGGCATCGCGATCCCCTGCTTGACCCCCGAGTTAACAGTGGAGGGGAGGGCAGGCGTCGGGACGACAGACGCCGCACGACGACCCTGAACGCTGGGGAGGATGAAGAGGAACCCTCCCTTGCACCCTGTTGCACGACGACGTTTGTCCTAACTCGTGGGACGAAAAACAAGAGTATCGGGGCCTGGTTTCTTCGGGTTCGGCCAGACGCCAGGGATTTCAGGTGGAGAGTGGCGTGCAGTGATGGAGAGTCTTCCTGCAGTCGTGCAACTGCCTGTTCTCCACGCCTCCTTTCTTCCCAGGAAGCAGTCAACTTTAATTTCCTCAAATTCTTCTGCAGTTTAAATTACATTTTCTCTTCAAGACTTTTCAAAAATTGCACTGGAAAACATAAATTGAAGAACACTTCCTAAATAGACATTAAACGATTTTGTTCCGTAACATGCAATTTTATACTAATTTCGCACATAAATTTAGGTATAAATTTACTGACAATTCGAATAATTAATAGACAATTTTAACTAATTTTATCGTGAAGAACTAACCTCTTTCTCTCTCTCTCTCTCTCTCTCTCCTTTATTAACCTCCTCTACTTATCCTCTTGCTTCTTCTTGTTTGTAAATATGGTTGAGCAAAAATGCCTAATTGTTCAAAGGAGAAAATACAAATAAATGTTATTTGGTTGGAGCTAAGCAAAAAGGAACCATTACACGAAGTAATTTATTTTGAGATTGTAATACCAAGTAAATTGAGAAGGTCAAAAAATAGTTCAGAAAAAGAAGACGTATTTAATCAAATTAATTGAACAAAAATAAGAGCAATGAAGAAGCTGTTCATGCAATGTTTGGAAACACACACTAAACTTTGACCTTGAATATCTCTTTTCCTATCAACTGCTGATTGGTTCCTCTTAACTCCATCCAGTTAAGCTCCAGGAGGAGCCAGGTCAATTCATATCAAGCAATAAGAGCTCTGAAAAGGCTGTTTATGCAAGGTTTAGAAACGAACACTAAACTTAGACCTTGAGTATGTCAGTTCCTTCCTATTGTTGGTTGGTTCCTTTATGCTTAACTACGTCCAAGTTAGCTTCAGAATGAGCCAGGGAAATTCATAACAAGGGATACCACACGTGTATTACACGTATTCCCATACAGTCACGCACGTTAAAACCAGTTGTAAAGACGAATATATTCTCCTCACCAACCACCAAAGAATGTAAAAATGTCGGTAATGCTAACTGCTTCACACTCATTCCTCTTGCCATTCATACAACCACTGGAACCTCACATAAATGGCGTAGTTCCGTAATGCTCCCAAAAAATCTTGACAACTCTGAAAAGAAGTTGCTGGTTTGTAAGCATAAAACACAAGACTCATCCCCGCTTGTGAAGTAATTCGTGGTCAACAGTAAAGTAATTTTGTTATTTCCTCTAAATAATTATACTGCCACAGGCATACTCTCTCTTCCTCGGTATATCAAGGAAGAGGGACATAGAGAGAGAGAGAATGAGAGAGAGAAAGAGATCATCACTCCGGATAACGTGCTTTTCTTTCTTCCGATGGGTTCACTCTCAACATGGCCACATAATACTAAGGTATACGAAAAAAAAACATACTTCTGGCAAGCACGGAATGGCATTGTTAAGACATTATGCTCATGAAAAAAAACTGATTCGAAATCTTCTTAAACAGATAAAAACGGCCATTTCAGACTGCCGTACTTTAAAGTGTACTTACTGAATGTATGAAACGTGTAGTGATTTTTGGTATAGACTTCGCACCAATAACACTGTGCGGTCACAGCTTAAAGTCCCATATTAAGTATCGGCGGGAATCTTCTCGCTAGTTCAGTGCTTGTCTCGGTTTGGCGACGCGGGTTTTGATACATGCTTCAAGGTCACCCTCATAGCTCCGTCACTGCTGAGCTTCTAACGCTCAAAACAGCTCTGTGTAAACGGTGCACTTAATTGTTATAATTAAAGAGCTATAGTCTGGCTAAACCTGGTCGGTGCCTATATTGTCTCGCGTCTACATCGTTGAGACTGTCTACCGGACTGAAGTGATGCTTGAACTCGGATACCACAATTTGTATAGCACAACACCTACTAGCATGTGGATAGTACCCATTTCAGTCATTACTACTGATGATGGCGCGAAAATGTTTTGTTCCGACATACCCTTGAAGACGAGGTAGTTTCTTGCAACATATATGAATCTGTGGTATACTTCTGACACAACGTAGCTGTCTGCATACCAGTACCAGGCATAAAGTATTACAACATCGGGATTCTTGGTAATTTTCTACTAAGCTGAACGTCATTTGAAATTTACCGTCATAAACAATCATATCTGGTCGTCACATACGCGATGTATGACCTGTGCGGTTAACTTCACAAGTTTAATTCATGAGTTTTCGAACATTATTATCCTAACATTCGTCACTTAGTACACGAATCATTCTTGGTACAAGGACAGCTCACACCTAAATATTTAAGGCGGCGGATATCTGCCCACGCTGCCGAGCAGTGGGCAAAGCTTCGGCCGTTACGAAATTATTCGAAAACTACTCATCGCACATGAGTGACGTAAGCTTATAGCATTTAAAGAACGTGACACTTGTTTACACCTATTTAAAGTTCACCGATACTTAATCATAGCTAAAAATTTAATAGTTTAAGCATATAAGTAGCTAGTTCATATTCAAGTCAGTACATAAATCATAGACCAAAAATGTAAAATATATAATTAAATGTTAAACAACCACTGCGTTTCCTTTCAAACAGAAAATTTAAATTTTCTTAGCTTGTTTTTATCTTTTTGAAAGCTAAAGACGTTACCGCTGAAAGTGCACTTATAATACGTTAACCAAGGGCAGATCTTGTTACATCATTAAAATAAAGTATTTTTCATGAATACGTAGATTAATCTCTGCGAGACAAAACCTTTGACAAAATACTGTAAAACACACTTTTATGTCTCGTATTTAATCATCTAGTTTATTGACATTTCACGCTCAGTTAAATACTAAACGATGCACTTGATCGTTGTTCGTAGAACAAACACCAAGCAGCAATTACCTGATAACATTCAAAACGTACAGCATATGACTGGTTATTGTCGAGAACAGTTTCTGTTGTGAGAACAGGAATGATATTCCAAAGAAAACAGTATGTTTCTCAGTACCGTACAAGATTTATCCTATCCTGTCGAAATAAAAAGATCCCGGTCGTAAATTTAATTTCTGGGAGCAAACATTTTTTTGTCGCGCAGATTTATTGCCGTTGAAACCGGAGGGGCGGGGAGGCGGGCGGTGAAAGAGGCCACGGGGTGGTTTCTTGGGCGGAAGCTATAGGGCGGGTTGTTCGTGAGAGGCGGAGAGTCATCCAATATTAATGTACGTGGGTACAACAGTGGCAGAGGGGGAGGGGGTATGACCTCCTGGTAGCGTGTCTTACAACGCAGACCTGGAGGGGGTGGAGGCTGAGAAAGGGGATTCAATCTATCTACTCCGTCAGTAATCGATACTATCGAATCTCTTCTCATCCTTGTGGTCGAATAATTGAAGTGACGGGGCTGACGGGGGGAGGGGAAGCCGGCCCCGGGGGTGGGGTAACGGGAAAGACTGGGGAGGAAAATAACATCTATAGCCTGAGAAAATACGGCGGTGTCGCGCCGTGGGGTTGTGGGTGCGGAAATAAGCGGGCGTGTGCGAGGGTGTTCTAGAGACTGAGGGGAAGGGGGTGGGCTAGGCTTCAAGAAAAGGGGGAGGGTTGGCGCGGGCGGAACAATATCGGAAATACTCGTCGATGGAACCGCTACAGGCGATCCTACAAACCCCCCGCCCCTTCTCCGCGGTAACAGGGAAGAGACAAGGGTATTGGCTGCGTATAAGGAAGAGCAGCGAGTTCTAGGGCTAGGGTGGAAGTGGAAGACACGGAATATTCTAAAAATGTTCCCAATTTCTTGAGTGTGTACCGCTATGGGCGAATCGTCAACTTCTCCGCACCACTCTTCGACTTTTCTGCTTTCTTTTTGTGTTCACGTTTTTTATTATTATTTTGTCCCTCGCTTCACAGCTCCGCTCGCCTTGTGTAATACCTTCTCTCATTTCCTTGTAAATAACAAATACACCCTTATCCACATTACTGTTAGTGACTTTAAGGATATATGTAGTTACCCTCCATGTTATTGGCTGTTCCTGGTAAACTGAGCAATTTTAAAAATTGATCAATATAAGTATAAACACGTTTATTTTATTGTGACAACAGTCATGTTTATTAAAACAAGAAAATCAATAGAGTGCGTTATTATTTTTTGTAATATTGTTCTTCAATAACACTGAGCCATGCACTGCTATGGCGTCATTGAAAACCAAGATTTAACCAATAAATTAAAAAATATGTAAAGGAATAAAGAATCGGAATAAGCTGTAGTGAACACATGAACAACACATTCGGCTAATTGTTTTCCTTAGTTCGTTCTCGGTATTGTGAGATGATATAGCATCGCAATAGCGTAATTTTAACCATCTTTAACATAAACATTTGTCCCCATTGCAAGAATCTTTTCAAGATTTTAACTTACGAGTTTGTCCCGCACGAAAAAGTGTGTACTACGACTGATATACAGTAATTTGTTAGCCATAAAGTGAGCTTTTTAGAAATTCATCTTGTTTATGATAATGTCATAAAAATAATATTTAATTGTGATCTCACTTGTTACCTTATGATAAATGTACATTCTTATCACTTTTATCGTTACATAGGTTGTCTTATTTATTTTAAAAAGTGCCAAGAAACTAAATACTAAGGAAAAAAGTATCAAGAGATTCAGAAGTGATCAGTTCATTGTGAGCCGCATGTTGTAAAGAAATCTCCATAAGGCGAACAAGGTGAGAGAGAAGCTCGAAATGCCAAACTCGGAATCGGTGTGGTGTGCTTATAAGGGCGAGAAACCGCAAAATACACAAGACATCGATAAGCAACACGACGTCTCTGATCACAAGTTCGTCGTTTGACTCGTCGATAAAACAACCAGTCGGCTGGTTCGAGCATCACCGTGAGACATCAGTCCCGAAACTGAGTTCGCGAGGGTGCAATACGTTCGCTTCACACCCAGAACTAAAAAAATATAGACTGGAAATAACGTTCCCTAACACAACACACGTCTTCCTGGAAGGCGAACTATCTTCAAGACCAGTTACTTTCGTCGCTGTCAGCCTGCCGTCCTTACAAACGAGCTGCTTACCTTTACGACGCAAAATCCTGGTATTTGACGTCATATCCGCGTATCTGATTTCTCCCCATGTTCACAACAAACGACCAAGTTGGCAGTTAATGGTTCCACTAATGGAACTTTAAGTACGAGTCTTGCGAATTGTTGAGGACACTATGCCAACGTAAAAAGTAATGCGTCACGAAAAAGCCGTCCTCTTGACAAATACCGCGTTCCAATGCAGTGTTTTCACGCACCAACACGCATCAAGAAGACATGCTACATCATCAAGTTTTTACTGTGTAATAAATTAATCCAAATCATGTTTAGGGTGCATCGAAAGATGTGTCATGTTATACTGTGTGAAATTGAGATCATGTGAGTCTTTGTTTTCAGAACCATTCGAAACTATTTTTAGAATAATACTCTTAATTTAAACAACCAAGAAATGAAACGGTTTCTGTGATGCAGGCTTTGAATTCTACATAAAATTTCTGTTCATTTAATATGTATTTCTCTACGACAATATTTCTATTATACTCGTTAGAAAGGTTATGTAAGTAATCAATGTAAAAATATGTAGTTAATTTTCTTTCAATTTGCTGACATTACTTCTAATAATCAGTTTATGACAGTTTCATTACTTCTACATTTCGTTAAAACTTCATATTAAGTGCCAACACAGTGGCATTATCACTCACTACTGTCGTAATATCGGGAAGAAAACTGGCAACTCTAAGGTTTCAGGATAACCAATCTGAGGGGGGTGTTATTTGGCTAGATACATGAACTTTGGAATTATAAAAATTATATTTTTAGCCACTTAATATATATTATACCCACTCATTGATTAACTAATACCTGTTAGGAATTTATGTTCACGCGTTCATTTAGTAAACTGTTTATGAAATTGTAAGGAGAAAGTCTAGCAGTGTGAGTTTAATTGCATAAAATCCGTGCAAGCCAATCTACTATATGCTTAATGTGGTACTATGATTTTAAAGTATGCATGTAAAAAACTGATGAAAATAAATAAAATAATACTAACAACCAATATTTATACAGGTATATTTGCATTTTTAATACGTTTAGGTGGCAAATTCCACAACTTTCAAATATAGAATTTTTTCATATCTGTTAGCTGTTTTGGTCAATGAGTTAGTAGCCTATTAGAGCTATAACAAAAATGGCTATTTAGTGATAGAAACAAAAGTTAATGGTAAAATGTCACTGTACAGAGCCGAATTCTGAAAATGAGGCAGTTCAATGAAATTGAAACCGAAAGTAGCTTCTACACGAAAGTTTACTTTTCAGTGATACGTATGAATCACAGCTGTAAACATTTCCTGCTTAAAAATCTCCTGGAGACTAACCGTACTTCAAAACGCTTCGTCAGATACCTAGAAGCTAAACTGCTTTAACAAAATCATTTAGATACTCGGCATGCTTCAAAATGTTTACAGAATTGTTTTTACTTCTGTTATTACTATTCGAAACTTCCATAAAGTGCCGTACACAAATAAAAGAACAGTTTGTGTTGATAATATGAGACACTGTCATTATAGAGTACGAGTGATCACCAAGGTAAGGTGAGGTGAGGTGAGTGGGTTTGCGTCATGTCGACAGCGAGATGATCAGAGACGGTGACACACAACTTGGTACAAGTACAGGAACTGGGAGAAGAGTCGGCCATGGCCATTCTTAAGGAACCATAACAACATTCGCCTGGAGTAATTTAGGGAAACCAGGGAAACCCAAAACCAGGATGTCCGGAGTCGAGGATCGGATCCGGGTCCTCCCGACTGCGATTCCAGCGTGTCACCGTTGCGCCACCTCACTCGATCGGGTGATTACCAAGAGAAATCCCCCCCCCCAAAAAAAAATGTATGGTTGTCGTTTAAATAATCTGCCTATCAAGCTTGTAGTCTCCACGTTTTAAAAGCGAAATCATTGTTAATTAAAACACTCCCCCAATTGATCAACTGGAAAGAGAACCCTTTCAGTAAAACATTTTCTAATAAATACCTCCACAAAAAAAAATTTAAAAAAAAATCATTCTGTTTGGAATGTAAAGTGTGTTATGTGAAGTATTGAAAACACATTGTTTCGTCTAGTCTTGTGTTTATAATGCCGCTGTTCAGTCATACTGTTGTGTGTAACACTGTCTTCGTGTAAGTTATTGTATGCTCTATCTTATTTTGGAGTCTCGAATAAATTCAGTTTATTTATTCAGCCAGTCCTGATTGGTTTTTTTCCTTGTTTTTATTTGTTCATTCTTGGCTTTCTAATATGACACATAACACTGCAATGCCGTTTGTCTATAATGTTCCACTAAACCATTTAGTCCCATAGCAAGAATTTTTCTAACATTGTACATTTTAATGTTTTGTTTCAAATATTATAAACCAAACATACATAAGAATATGCAGCAAGAAATGTCATGTATATATTTTTTTCCGTGTGAGAAATTGTGTTTAAAATTAAACCATTAGTAGGTAAGTATTTTGTTAAACATCGTTATTTGCATGTGGTCAGTATATCTGAAAGCATAAGGAAACACATGTTTCGTCACCTAATAGGTTGTGTGGAGAAACAGTCGCATACGATTGCAATGTGGAGAATCTTAATGTCTAAACTGAATACGTATTATTGCTGTGCTATGCAGACTTCTGAAGCAATTAAGCCTTCTGTGTTCGCAATATTTGCGCCGGTACTGACGTGTTCATTTACTGATATTACTTGGGGTTCATTCTAACAGATCGTAAATATAGCACCTGGCTCTGACATAAACACGTCCAAACGAGCGAGTGGTTAATGTTTCGTTCGGGTGTTATTAGCTATTTTGCATTATCATTTCACACCCAGCTCCCATTTAAATTTATGGGATGTGAGGAACATAATCTGACCTAGCCAAAATTTATCACCTACGCACTTAAACACCGCGTATTAGAAGACTGTTACCCGGCATTTATGTCCCATAAATCATCTCAGCCTAGTCTTATTACGTATTTACGTTAAATCTGAATATGTGTGTGTGTTGAGTCTACGGTACCCAGGTACAAATAAATTTGTGTTCGTATTGAAGCATGGAAATATATTTAACAACCACCCCAAGTCTGGTTAACTTTTAGGTACGGCTCGTTAAGAAGAAATGGAGTTCGCCGTAATACGTCATTTTATAACAATCAAAAATACATTTTTAATGATTGTCTGGAGGATGAGTAGTTTCTATAGTTTACTATGACGTGTAACGGAAATGACAGCCTATTTAAAGGTTGTCACGCTAAACGAAACAGAGAATCGTACGAGTTGAAAAATTTACTTGTGAGTTCATTACGTAACACAATCCTCACGTTGAAATAGGCGCAGATTTTACCCTTGTGTACAAATGTAGGTAACTTGTGAGTAAGATGAGTTGTGAAACAATGTCGCAGCACAGAGTTAAAATTGTACCGTCACTGTCGCCAAAAAAAATCTTCGTTTATGCTTACTACGTGAGCATATTCAGAAAAATATTTGAATAAAATAATTTCTGGTTGAATTTGGACAAATTTTGTTGACTCATTATGCGATAATTATTTTTTTTTTAATTTTAAACGAGAGCAAATATTATATATATATATATATATATATATATATATATACATAAAGTTTTGCTTAAAAAAATATTTTCGTAATAAATAATTCTTTCAAGACAAGAAGTTATACGGTTTCGACAAAAAGAGTCAATAAATCAAAATTTCGTTAAATATATAATTAGCTAAAACCATATATTTTACTAACTTGAAAAAAAAAATCAGCCAATATGGAGAAGGCCATTTCAAACCAAACTGCAAAGCTTATTTTTGATATCTTTTCTTGTTTACGCGTAAAAATTTAATATCGCGAAAAACAAAGTAGAATACAAGGGCGCACTGCCTTAAAGTTGCTTTTCCTCTTGAAATCTACCACATGTTGTTCCTAAACGAGTACGTATTCAGTATAAATTGTTTGGCTTTAATTGTATTCTTCGTTGGAGATAAATGCAAGTACACTTTTGGGGAGATGTAAAATGAAAATAGTTTTAAGAGTGTGTGAAAACGAAAACGTATTTTAAATATAGGTTAAGCAAAAAAAAAAATCTGTACCAACTTCGAGCAAATCTTTTTTCATGAAGGAAACCAGTAACAATTAAATAATACGAGCTAAGCAAAACACTAAATTTATTCCTTTATAGAAACTGTTTACTTGACATAGGCAGGTTTTATTTTAGAAAACAAAGCATTTTTCCCGCTACAACTTCAGTAAATTTTAAGGAACTCTTAATTTGTACGCCAACACCGTATAACCGAGGGTACATATCTTCCATACTTGATTCAAATGTGTTGAAAAAGCACTGTAACTAAAATGTATCGCTTAGGATGTGGATATATTGCAATAATATATTTAATACATACCCCTAGTCACAGTTGTGTTAACTGAGTTATGCGAAAATCTTTGCAGTAGCTGATGACTCACAATTCTCTTGCAGCTCAAATCGCTACTGTGCTGAGTTATGTGAGTTATCATTGTATTAGGTTGTGAATTTTTAGTTTGTAACTTATACCTCTACTGAACCAACTCGATTATGAGAATTGTCTCTGTATGTGATAATGGTTCTGACACTGCAATTTAACAATTTTGTCTGCAAGAACAAAAATTTCTTGTGATTTGAAGCCACGTGCTGAATGCGCATGTAATGCAGACTTATCTTGTAACTATGTTGTTGGTATAATCAACTTGAGAATATGAGCTTCTTTGAATTACATTAAACGCATGACCTATGTTTTGTAAATACAGAATTTTAAGAAAAAGTTTTTTTT
The DNA here is from genome assembly GCA_003012365.1 of Medauroidea extradentata. NCBI lineage: Eukaryota > Metazoa > Arthropoda > Insecta > Phasmatodea > Phasmatidae > Medauroidea > Medauroidea extradentata. The sequence continues at coordinate 42,982 of PNEQ01084561.1, forward strand.
TTTTCACCAATGTTTCGGTATTATGAGAAAAATTTTCGTTGTAATTTCTAAAAGGCCCTTGTTTCATTATCTAGGAAATATTAACAAAATTGTATACTTAGAGGCTGGAAAATTTCGCGGTTTCAATTATTTGCAGTCTACAATCCATTGTTCAATGCATACTCAAGCCCTGTCTATTCGTTCATTCTACGCTGTTCCACTGAGTAGCAGCTAGTGGACAAATGGTCGGGGCTTGAGTATGCACATGTCAATGCATTCTATCATGCAGGTCATTTAATCCGCGACATTTTCCGGCCTATATTTATATTGTATGGAATTTCTTTACGCAACAATATTTCAAAACAAAAGTTGATTAAAAATATAATTGACTACCGTCATTATATTTCGTTTTTTGTGTTTGGGAACACGAATTTGTATTTATCTAAATCAGCAGTATTGGTTTAGAGGTAAATTTTTGCAATTTTCTTTATTGTTGATTCGGTAAATTGATCAGTTTTTAAGGTTTTACATGATAATAGTGCGAAACGTTGATAAAAATTATTTTTCTATCCTTTTTCTGGAGTAGAAATTATATTAGTTTGTTAACATTACTTTAATATACTTACGTTCATTTGATAACAATTCTTATTTTTATATCAGTGTATGGATAGAAACATTGTTGTATAACAATGCACTGTTAAGTATGTGTGGTAGGTAAATAAACGCTAAAATCTCTCATTGAAATCCACACCTTTTTTCAAAATTCAAAATAGATAACTACGAACCAACAACCCTAGATAATGACATTTGCCAACTTTATAAGCAAACGTTTGTCCAAAAAGGTTGAATTTTATAAGTTGTGTTCTTGGGCTTTGGGCTGCAATTAACTGTACGAAATCTCGGCGTCAGATATTGTTCATTAAAAATACGGTACACGAGAAAAATTTTTGCTCGGAAACTCGACATAAACTATTGGCTAATTTTTCCTTAGAAAGTTGGCAAAACTACTGCTCGGATTGCTGTTTCATTATTATTTTTGTTGCAAATTGGCTTCGATAACTGGACAATTTTTTACTGACGTTTTTAGAACTGAATTATGAAGGACCACGTGTAGTTAGCATGGGGAAGGCGAGACAAGGGTGACGTGGGTTGCGCTTCTGCTCACTAAGCTGCTCTGCGCCTCGATCCAGTCCGGCGCTGGCCTCTAACCGAATCGCCGGAGGAAGAAAGTCTCTTCGGCCGGGCGCCTCAAGGCGGCAAGGCCGCGAATCTTGACTCGTGTTAGCGGAAAGGAAGAGGAAGGGTTGGGGATACGTTGGGGAGGAGGAAAAGCTTCCGACAAGTGCTGCGGCGCACGGTTTATTTCATTACGTTTGTTCAGAGAGACCTGCGCGCCTCTGTTTTTACCTCGCCACGGTTGTAGGTGGCCTGCGAGGGTGGAGGGGAGGATGCAGGGTAGGGGTTTGTTGGGGAGGGACCGTGACTCAAAGCCGCCTGCCACCGCAGAGACCACGCGATGCGCGAAACAACATTACGTCGTCCAACACCAGCGTGCCTTGCAGACCAACCCTTATCTCACTCCCCCATTCGATCTACCCGTGTTCCTCACCTTCCCAACCACCCACCCCTTACCACTCTCGCGACTCCTGGCACGAGCATCTGTACTTCCTGGACCTCAATCCTCATTGCACGTGCTTGTGCCATTTCTAAACGTCTGTAAAATATTTTTGTACTTTCACAAAAATAAATACCGCAAATAATTTGAGAAATATTTTGTTTTGACATTACAAAATGTTTCCTTGAAATTATACAAAAAATACTTGTAAAAACACAAATACAGCCATATTTGTGCAGATTTAGAAATTATTTCAGCAAATTTATTAATTATTTTTGTAAATCTACAAATGTAAATTTGTAGCGCCGTTGAAATTGTTTAGAAAAGGGTTAATCGGATAAATAAAAGCTGTGTGACAGTACAAACCTTTTTGTAAATCTTAAAAGGCCGTTCAAGTTTTTTATGTTTCACTTCCCAACACACTGTCCATAAACATAATAACATTAATTTCCGTGGGTGGTTATGGAAAATTAAAAAAAAAATTGAAAATTGCGGTATTATTCAGGTACCAGATTTAAAATGGTCTTGCTATTAGATTTTCATATTTACACCTATATCATTAAAGAACATCGTGTGAATTCCGACAGCTGAAACAGAGAGAAAGAGCTTCACTGGAATCAATGGAATGTCATTGTTGTTGTATAAGTTGCAAAGTTCTTAGCCTACGATGATTGACTAAAAATCGTAGATTTATAAGCCACTTCCCTAGCTTACAAGTTTTAGGTGGGTTTGCTTTTATTTTCAGTTAGCTGTATTTTACTGCAAAATTCACTGATTTTGTAGTGTAACAGCTGATCACGAGTCCAGAGTAAGTCATTAAAAATGTAAAATTAGGTCTATATAATATCTGCGACCGATCAGCTATTCGACATGAAATTCAATGGTTTAGTGAACATGAAACATATTTTGATAAATAACTGTTTTAGTTTTTAATATTGTATTCTAGATAATAGATAACTACGTCACTAGATACTTGCTTGAATTTAAGGAGGAGAAAATATGTGTTTTAGGCAGTTTTCACAATATTTTGAAATATTTGTTTAAGTACAGGCCACAAAAATCGACGAATATATTTCCTGTCAATTAGGACTAAAAATATAATATGTTTTTCTTATAGTTAAAGCAAGAAAAACTTTACTAGCTCAGTGACATGTAGGTATGACTACTCTTAATTATGAATTTCTGAGCCTCGTCTTTTTATTGGCTGCTATTCCATCCTAGACACGACAACACATTTTACGCTGTTTTATTGATGTCAAGCTATATTGTTTTAAGTATTCTCAAGGTGTGACTTATTAACTGAAGCCCAGTTAAAGTCACAGCAAATGTTCATTTGTTCTCTGACTTACTTGTACAAAAAGATTTTGAGAAATGTTCGCATCTCTGTTTACTATTCAAAATAAAATCCTACTAGATTACAATGAAGTGATAAAATAGTGAACATTCATGCACCTGATGTCAGTGAGTGCTTGCAAATTATGTTTGTGCTGGATTTATTGTTCTCAATTGCGGTTTTCAGTGACTTGCAGACAAAGCCTTTCTTCAAGTCTGCAATTCTACCTCAAAGCCAGTTTACATAGAATATCAGTAAAAATGTTAGTTACAAGATGTTGGTTACGAAAATTTTGTCAAGAGTTACACGCAGTGAGACTCCATTTATAGCAATGTTAATAGAAAATAGGCTGTTATATTATCTGTAAACACCAATTTTACTAACGAAGAAATAAAAAGGATTAATGAACTATAATAATACCAATGTTTATGATAAAAATGCAAATAACATTGCTGATAGCACTGTTAGCAAGATTTGTTACCAACATCCTTTGATCTAGACAGCCCTAGAATTGGTGAGGAATATAATATTATCAACGGTGTTGTTATTAACATATTTCTAAAATTCGGAGCTCTCATATATATCAAATGTTTTCCTCAAAATGTTGTAAATAAATGTTATTGACATGTCTTTGTTAATATTTACAAAGTTTATTACAGAATGTTGGCAACAACGTTGAAATCATTTTTACTACATTTATTAATAACTTTGTTGAAAAGTGTTATTCGCGATATAATTGGCAGTGTAGACGGGGCTTCAGTTAGACTGATCATCTATTGGACGGCTGCATACATTTCTTCGAACATCGATGTGTAGTATTTCACTAGTCACTGGTTTAACTAACACAGGTAAAGTGTGCTAGCAGGCAAAGCAGCCCCTACCCACAGCTCGGAGTCTACGTCGTATGTTTACGCACTCGTTACCGGGCATTAACAGATCACAGCGAGCCCCGCAACATCGGATACTGACTCGCCTGTTAATAAATTCTGAGCGGCGCCCTGGAGGTTTTCTGGGTTTGGTGGGGAGGGGTGATATGTTTAAGGGGAGGGGTGTGGTTGCACTTGCAGTAACGTTGCTGTGTCCTTCCCTCCTTAGGCGTGTGTGATGCTTCTACAACTGGTTGGCTGCTTATGCGAGGACAAAGCTACTGGGTGCATTGCATACTGAGTCAAAGCATTACACCCCGACAAACTATACCCTGGTCGCTGCCACTCAGGATTTTCAATGGTAGAAAACTAGTTTTATATGTTTATAGTCGTTTACATTTTTGCGAAGAAAAATAAAAAAATGTAGTAATATAATTTACAAAAATTTGTTAAGATCGTGGCAATTTTAACTAGTTTAAATTTTGCCACTCGTAAAAATCTCAAACCTGTACTTTATCAACACGGTGATATACATCTCGTAATTGTTACTAAAGAAGTCAGTACGCAATTCAAATGAGTTTCGTACGTGGTTTCATCTTTACAAAATTCTGATAGTTCAAAAAGTAAAATTAACCAAACATTTAATTTTAACAAAATGTCAGATCACAAATGATTTCGTGTAGCTATGACTTCAAGGTACGTAAAGCCGATTTTTGTTCATAATTTGTACTACACAATATAGGTGGTTATAAATAAATTCATACGAAAATAATTTGTTTAAGTTAATTTAGTGGTTTTGGCATATTTTAACTGGTGTGAACTCATAAAATGGTACAGAAATATGTATAGCATAAAGAAATTGTCACCTAGATAGCCTTATACGTGTTTCGTCTCAAAAAACTTCTTAATTTATCTCAGTACCAAATTCAATTTTCCGTACAAACACTGACTTTGGTTGCCTTTCCTTGTCGTAGTTTTTGCATAGTAACTAGTCGAATAATATATGTACTGTATTTGTTTTATTCAAACTAAATTATGAAAATTATGATAGTTTACATAGTAAAAAAAGTAATGACATTGTCAACGGAAATTCTGATGGACATGTAGTATTATTTTTAAATAGGGAGAATAAGGAAAATAAAAACTTTTTTGGTGCCAAGCAATTATAAGGTAATACAAATATATTCACTCTTTAAGCAAAGACATTTGTTGCGTACTTCAGAATATGACGTTCTCCGTATTCTCAATATCAATGTGAGATTGCGCTAAGCTACACTGGAGGCCCCCACTGCAGCGAACATATTTTATTTCTGCCTGGCTGATAGCTGTGTTTCAACCATGTGATTCTTCAAATGTACTTTACGTCTGTAAGTCATCACTTCATTTACGTACTTAAGCGAACATAGTTTTATTCAATAGAATATTTTATGGTATGAAAAAGTATTATTTACGGTCCACATGAACAACACGAAAACAATAATAGAATATTCTCAATAGCTTAGTTCGCAAGGCCGAGTTACACTTAAGTGTTCTCATCTATGTTTTAACACCGTCATGTCAATGTTTTTTTTCTTTCAGGCCGGAAACTGCCTTCTCAAATCACAATATTTTCATAGATAACTAAGCCTGTAAGATGATTCAAAACAGGAATCCAAGACTTCTAAACAGAGATCTAGAACATACAATTCTGCTCAACACTAAGAAATCACTGATTTTTTTAGTATATGCAACATATATAATAGCAACTATGTATAACAAATGCGTCGTCATTTTAATGAACGTCATATACTGCAGTCCTCGCATTAATATGCTAGTTCTTTTCTTCCTTCTTGAAACCTTTTATTGCCTTCGTTTTACGAACTTTCTCGAGAAGAATCAGCGATGAACTTAATCAAGGTAATGGAGTGCGAAGGGACGTTTTAATGTCCCCGTCTTAGTGCCCTTGGAAAGCCATCAAGTTAACTGCATATATTATGACCAGCGATGGATATTTCTCATGGGTAAAGAATAAGTTTTAGTACCTTAAGGTTTCAGTAAGCATCACTCACGTTTGAAGCATCCCTGCTTCCGAAGTCTGTTCGAAGCTGTTACCTTGATTGGCTTGGCCGATAAAACTTACATTTTACATTACTGAACGAATGCGTCGTGCTTTTTGGGAAATATCCACTCATGTATTCGCAGATAACTTAATCCTAATGAATAATTCGCCTTGCGGCGCTTTCTTGTATGGATTATTTATTAGCTTACGACAAAATTAAACTAGCCTGAACCTATCTTCATTAATGCATATGCATACACTAGTTACTGTTATTTATGCACACGGAACCAAACCACTTCGTGCTAGGGTAAGAAATTTTATCGTGACCAACGGCCTATATTATGAAAACCTATTTTACATAACAAATATTTAACCAATAACTCACTAGACCCGCACATGTGTATATACACATACCAAACAATAAACGCTGACTCAATACAAGCCGCATCAAGATTAACATTCGAACGTTTTGCAATAAAAATATTCATTTCGTCTAATTAGCCTGCAGAACACATTTAACTACATTTTCGTAATGTTATTTGGAATAAATTTTTGAGTGCATTTACGTAATGTGGTTACACGTAGAGTCAGGAATTTGTGTCTAAAGGATTTTCGTACTTTTTAATTCCAATTCCTTACGCGCACATCAGTAGCGCTTTTTCATGGTCAGTTATCCGATGATTTTTCTCTCACTTGTGATGAGGGTTCTACTGGCACAAGTATGGTGTCACAATAACCTTATTCTGATTGGTGTAGACAAATTAAAGACGTACGTGAGCAAAGAAACCCGTCCAATAACCAATCAAGAGTTGACTATGGGCACGTAAGGCTCTGAAACAAAATGGAGCAAAAATATTTTGGTGACAGACTCGTGGTTGTAGTTATTTATTACCAAATTATGACAGTTTTTATAGTAAAATATCTTAAGAGTGGAAATATGCCATGTTATATGGAGCAAGATCGGGGCTGTAGGTCGGGTTAGCCAACCTCTCCCATCTCTATGATAAATGTCTCAATTTTGATGGCAACTGTGTCGGAGAATAGTAGAAGGTGCATAGTTAATGATACTACTGTTAGAGATGATGGTATTTCACGAAACTTTTTGTGCCAACATAACCTTGAAAACACTGTAGTTTCTTGCAGCATGTATGATTGGGTGATACACGTCTGACACTTCGTAGATGTCTGCAGACACATAACAGGCATCATATATTACAATAGCAGGATTCTTATTGGCCCAGTCAAATAGGGTAACAGCTTCACGTACATGGAAAAGCCAGTGATCTTTTGATAAGCTGAACGTACGTTGAAGCCCAGCAAACAGTCAAGTATTCCCGCACAGAAAAAACTGGTGGTGGCTACAAAATGTTTTGTTTATGTGGACCTCACAAAATAATTTTGTGGTGGTTACAACATTTTTTTGTAGTCACTGCAAAACTTTATTGGGGACAGCAAAAATTGTTTGTGGTCACTAAAAAAATTTTGCAAGGTCCATTTTAACAGAATATTTTGCAGTGACTAATGATATTTTTTTCAGTGCGAAATAAACCATAATCTCTAAACAATGTGCATATTGTTTGGCAATTAAGTTTCCGTCTGAAAAAAAATCGGAACTCATTTTCGGAACATCCTTCATATTTAACACATCGTGAATGAACATTGGTCTCTTTCGGTAGCTCGTTGGACAAGTTTCCGAGAGGACCCGGGTTAGATTTCCGGCTGAGGCCACAATTCATTTAAGTTTCCCATGGGTTTCCAAAATCGCTTCAGGCGAATACTACGATGGATTCCATAACAATAGCAATGTGGATTACTCTCAAATTTATATCATTTTATCAAGTTAAGTGTCACATTTCTAGCGCCCTCGTTGTCGACGTGACGTAAATCCTGCTTATCTTATTTCACTGGTTTTTGATGTTGTGAGTAATACGTAATAAATAAGCTAGTAATAAATTTACTAAAATATTTTACCCCGCAAAGAGACAAAAATTTGCATTAATTAATATAGTAATTGAAACCTTCAACTAATGAGGCTTTTGCTACTTGAGTGAATTAAAACGCAATTTCTTACTCGTGAATTTTTAAACATTCTTAATATTCTAAACACAATTTTAATATGATCTGTACGTGACAATAAAATAATTCTCAGTCTTGGTTAAAATTTAAAGTCAATCACATATTATTAGAGAAGGTGATTTATCGCGAGAATGTTATCTGCCAGCGTATTCTGCAAATCGGTATAGCGTCCTACGTCATGTATTGTAGGCCGACGGTTATGCGCCACGATATAGCTGTTTACAGACGAATCACAGACGTTCAGTAGTAGTGCATTGGAGTTATCATTGGCCCAGTCAAATAGTGACTCACCAGTAACGTAATAAAAGCGCCAGACTGAATACGTTACATTGAAACCTAGCAAACAGTCAACTTTTCCCGCGATAAATCACCTTCTCTACATATTATGTAATATATGATCCCAAGCTTTAAAAAAAATCTGCACAGAATTAAAAATGTCATCTTTTGGAAGCATAGTACTACTGAGAGGCAGTAATTTCTTTATAATTTTCAAAGAACCAAATAAAAAGTAAAATACGGCCGTGAGCTTAACAAAATTGTGACAGTTATCACAAAGTACGTACTAGATCGGTGTTAAGTATTTATATTTATAAAAAACGATGAAGTTATAATATTGCGTTTGTGATTAGTAACAAGAACCTAAATTTTAATACTATATTGCCTATAAGTGAGGAACCCTGATTTTTGCGAAAATATTTCTGCACCAACTATTGTTTGAGTGCCTTACGTGCACTTCTGCAGTTTTGCTGCATTGTTATTAGCAGCGTTTATTTGTGGAGGTACGTTTCTCATTTTACTGCAGCATTCAGAACAAGGTTCCTGCGATGCCACGCGTCTGTGATTTGCAGTAAATCGTTAAGGCCACGATATTTAATTTATTTCAAACTTTTTGCAAATAGCTCAAATATTTTTTAACCAATTGCTTTGAAAAAATATGAGACTGTGTACTATCATACGATACACAATTTTGCCAGAGCATAATTTAAAGTAATGTACCCTTTGCTAACGAAAAAATATATTGCTTCATTTTGGCTTGTTCTGACAAGAACATATGTTATTTTCAGGGAAAAAATTCTAAAAATCTTTTTTGGTGTATTGCAACAAAAAATTTCAGATATAAACGATGCTGTATAAGTGTTAAGACAGTAAGAATGAATTTTTTATGTATGTATTATTTTGCAATAAAAAACATATTTTCGAAACCACTGCAAAACTAAACGATCATGAAGCAGAACTGCAGGTGTGCATATGAGGCACTGAAACAAATTGTTACAGAATTGTTTCCACAAAAAAAATGGGTCCTTATCAATAACCCTAGATAGTAAATTTAGAAGGAAAGAACACACACATACGTGCATATATAACGTCTTTAAAATAATCTTCAATATATAACTGCCTATGAACAACACATTTTATAAAAATTACTGACTGAAATTATTTGTCAAAGACTATAAAAATAGCAGAAATGTGCCTTAGCCCAGAATACTTCCGTAAACAATTTATATATGTGATAACCTTTTTGTCTACGTAAACTAATAAAATTAACTGGCCATCTAAAAAATTGCATAACGTTACAAAGGCATTTTAGTTGCTAGACTGACTATTCACATTATATGAAGAGCAAAATGCAAGAAATTAAAAACTACTTAGTACTGAAAAAGTAAATTGAGTTTATTTTACTACAGTTCAGTGTTCGTACAGCTACAAAATCAAATACAGCAAAGCAAAACTGACGCCAATACGTCTCTAGTATGTGCTTTATATTTTGTAAATAACAAACATAACGAGCTAGTTTCTATACGCGAACTTTTATGCGAGGTTTGTTTTCCTCTTCAAAATGTGTAATTAACATCGGTCTGCGTAGCGGAAGTAATGAAATATTGCAACTTTCTTTTGATGTCCCAGGTGAAAGTCGCTTAATTATGTTTGGGAGTGGAGCAAATTCTGTTTATTTATTTGCAGATCGCAGTTATTTGACGTTGCCAAATGGGCACGAGCTAACCAGCAGCACTTGTTATGTCATTATGCCGGCCGATGCAAACGTTCCATACATACATAATTAGCAAGGATTCAATTCCGGCCGCTTTGATTTATGGCGTGCGCGGTTTGAACGAAACTGCTGGTCCTTGTGTTCATTAACTTCACTTCCGGCCTCTACCCTCCCCTGAGCCAGCGACGATTGCCCCGAACCACCAATCAGCTCCGCAGAAAAACAAATGTAACGACTGTATAATGACACTGCAAATTAGTGGGTACACGGGTTAGCGGGTGATTAATATATGTTACCACGCAACCAATCCTTTATTTCCCCGCCGTCACGTGTGATTCCTGATAATCGCTTGTTGCGTTTCGCGGGTGTAGTAATGATGTTGATGTTCTACACTTCGGCGTAAATGTCTCCGTTAGATTCTATGCGGAAGAAAGTTCTCATCATACTTCTGGTCATCTCATTATGTATCACTTAAAAAAGAGTATTAGTTGTAGTTACCATACTTCTGTTAAAATATGGACAAAACAGTTTGGTTGTTGGTACTACTCTGGACAGTTCCTTCAACAATCTGTTTTGTAGAAGTTACCATCTGGTGTGTAAAAGCAACAAGACTCTTTGTTACTTCTACAGAACAGATTGTTGAAGGAACTGTCCATAGTAGTACCGACAACCAAACTGTTTTGTTGTCCCTATTTTAACAGCAGTATGGTACCTGCAACTGTACTATATATTTTTTTTTCAGTGACGAACCTCTATAATGGTAAACGTCTCGCCTGTATGCTACTCTTGATGAACTACGTCACGTTGTAAAGTATTTACGACAAGAAAAGTAATTACACTGTTAATCGAAATCAGTGACTAAGCACCGAGTGAGTGAAGAGATCCAGCTGAACACTCAGCATCTGACGAAGAGTGACATGATGTATGGAGCACCGCCGGAATGAAGAGGCGGAGGAAACGGGAGATCTACTAGAAAACCCGCCGACAAGCAGCTTTGTCAGGCCCGATGCTCACATGCGAAAATCCGGGGACTGACCGCACCGGGAATCGAACCCGGTTCGCCATTGTAATAGGCGAGGGCTCTGGTCACTGCGCCAACCGCGGATTAGTTATAAAACTAACAAGCCAAGCGTTGAACTAGCGTGCAATATTTCCGCAGATTCGTTTTTACTATGAGCCTTTAAGCGGTGACCACACATAATTTTATTTGTGAAAAATCTGTAGCAAAGCTTAGGGCACGTTTCTGTCTGAGTTTCACATATATCCGATTAGTACATTCTGAAATACGGACGACAGTCTGAAAATGCCGTATTAAGTTACGTTGGAAGGTTTCGAAACAGTGTTTTTAATTAGCATGATGTCTTTAACAATGACATTTCGTACTTGTTCTAAGTGGGTATTCCTTTCGCACACTGGTAACGTGAGCACACGTGGAATAGTTTCGTTACAAAATTTTTTTCCCAACGTAATACAGTTATTTTTAAGCGTGTGTTAAGCGGTGCCATTAAGGTAGGACATAACAAGCCGAGTTGGTATTACCGTTTTCCTTGTATTAGTCGGTTATTTAGAAACACGTGTAAGATGTGTCATTATTGCACTTTAGTAAAAAATATAACCTTACTATGAAGTCACAAATTGATAGCATGTGATATATTTTAATGTCGCAATATGAAATGTATCTTTTTTTAATTACGAATATATTCACGCGATTATAGAGTCATCAGGTAAAGCGTACGCAACAACTTATGACTAATACCGAAGGCATTTGTATGCTGCTAAAGTGGGATAATAATATGATCTAATAAATTTATTGAAAACATTTTTATGAACGAAAAATTTAACCTTTAGTAAATAGAATTTTGTTTATCGTAAACCACCATGGGTACGACCTTCGTAATCACGATTGAAGATCAATGATGCAACCTCACGTTGCATAGGAGCAGATAGGCGAAGGCGGTCCCTGTCAGAACATCCTGTTTCCTTGCGAAGTTGGTTGGTAGAAGACGGCGGAGTCAGCCGAGTTCCCGAGGGCATGTCTGTCGTCATCAGCGACAGATGTAATATTGAGGGAGCAATCAGGGATCCTCTCCAACTGCCTCCGGTCCTCGCCTATGCACGTGGATTTTGGTGCCATGTGTCTCGCACGGCAAGAAATCGCTGGTAAACACACCGAACGTCCTGCTCCAATATGAATTATGTATAGGATGTTCAAAAATTCAATGCCCAATGTCATAGGGAAGATGAAGGCGACAAATACATAAAATATATTTGTCCAGATAACCATGTGTCGGAAACAAATAGTTTAGGAGTAATGATTATTCAGGGGTACCGGTTGTGATTGAGAAGACACCAATAGAAAATTTTTACAGTACTTTAATTTTTGATCAATGTTACAATAAATGTTGAAAATGAGCAGCACTAACCTGAGCGCAGAGCCGGTATCGACGTAGTAAGGAATCCCGTGTTCTCTGGGAGATGCGTGGTGTGTGTTGTATGTGCGTACACTGTAAAAACTTCCTAAAATGTTTAGGAAGTTATTATCCCAGACGCAGTATGGGACAGTTACCATACTTCCGTCTTGTAAATATGCAAACCTTTACAGTTGTTACAATACAAGTCTGGTAACTTCTGTACACATTTGACTGTTTTATAATTAGGTTTAGGAGTGCTACCATGGATGTCTGGGAAACTATTCTACCATACATACTTTCTTAGCGCTCCTATACGCACGTCTGGTAAATTTACAAACTATTTTTTAGAGTGAAGTCGCCGTGAATAATTCCACCTCCGAGTTGATAGGGCTAGAACACACTTCAGTTTTTATGTAGCCCCAGAGAAAGAAGTCCAATGGGGTGAGTTCAGGTGATCGCGCGGGCCAGTGGACAGGTCCTCCGCGGCCGATCCACCGATTACCAAATGTATTGGTAAGTGCTGCACAAACCAGTTCTGCAAAGTGCGCTTGGGCCACATCATGCTGAAACCACAATCTCCCTCTGCCGTTGCTCAATAAATAAAGTACTGTAAACAATTACCGTCACCGTCTTTTGAAACACACCCGATACCCCTGAACACACGTTACTCATAAACTATTTATTTCCGACACTTGTTTATTTGGTCACGTGCTTGCCGCAAATCAACACAATCATCAGGGCCAAGGAATTTTCGCGAAAAGAATTGCCCAGTTTGTTTCAGTGCCTAACTTGCAGCTCTGCTTCGTGCTTATTCGCAGCGTGTTTGTGTGAAGTGATGTGTCGCATTGATGGTACCAATCACAATAAGAACGTTACTTCAGCACCGCACGTTTGTGATTTGCGGGTATAACCCACGTGTAAGACATGTAAGAGATTTAACATCCAATCACTGACTACGGAACAGAACTACTGACGTGCACGTAAACAAACTGTGGCAAAAAATTTTTCGCGAAAAGTCCGTGGCCTCAGTCATCATCGCATGTATCATATTTTGGTGGACCGACTTACTTTACTTCAGTACTTCGTGTGCACGTCTGCAGCTATGCTTCCAGGACAGTGGTTTAATGTTTTTTTATATCTTTCATAGATTTCTACCCACAAATGACAGACGTGTGAGTGTCGCAGTAACCGTATTCTGCGCACAAAGATAGTCTGTCAATGCCAATGTAGCAGAACTACAGACGTTCAAGCAAGACATAGAAACAAGTTGGTGTACAAAGTCTATTCTCCGAACTCTGGGAATACTTATTCATATGTATGAATGGACGAATTAGTTCGTGTTATCATGATTACCAAGAGCCTCGCCTAGATAACGGACTAGCAGTGGAATTAGATCGGTAGTTGCACAATACGAGGGCCTCAGCGATTCTTCCCACCTGTACTGAAGTGTGGTAATATAACCCAATGTACCGGGGGAAACGGGGTCTGTCTCCTTCAAGCCTTCTAGCCGTCTCCAGCTCGCCAGGATGGTCCTGGGTCGAGACCCACGTCGCGCCGCCGTCCGTCGATAGCCGACACAATCATCATCAGCCTCGGGCACATAATGTTACATTGAGGTCTAAGGTGTCCGAAGGGTCACCCACCATATAGCAGAGTATAAACATAACTTACTAAACAGTCGCTTCTCTCCTATCTAAATTATGTAGTATAACCTTGTAGTATTCTGTAAATAAACTATGTAGAGTAAAGCCACCGTAATTATATTAACATATTTCATTTAACCGTAACCCTCACCCTTAACTTAACAGCTTAATTAGTTCCAGTATAAAGTGCCCACCTCTGGCTACAGCCACCCAACCACATTAAATCATGTCTAAAACAGTATATTCATATGTATGAAGGGATGAACAGGTTCATCAACTTCACGAAATAATTCACTGGTGGTTAGGCGACAATAGTCTATCTGTAGTGTGTTTCTGATAAGTTGGTTCTCTACCTTTGGATAGGCATAGGCAAACCACACACGTTGGGCACCAGAAATCCATCCGAAATCACTGGTTTTTGCCGCACAGCAAAGCCCTTATTCACCTGTGTTAGTTTTTGTCTGGTCGAACATGTTCGTTGCGCCGACAGATATCGTACGGCGTTTGGATTCCGTCGTTTCCCACAACCTATTATGCGAATTCATTGTTAATGCCACGTCTTGCTAACTCCGGTGGTTCTCTTAATAATATAATAAAGTTATGTGTCGGTAGTATTCATTGCATTACTTGGAATTCTTCCACGCTATATGATTCAAATCAAATTAAAATTTGGCGGTAGAAGTTTATAAGTGTTTTATTACTCTAAATACTGATTATTAAACTTGGTTTGTTATTTTCGAGGCTAATACGTTTCGTTTACTCAATTAATTCATTTCGAGAAAAAGTTCACTTGTGATGTTATAGGGTGCCTGAAAATGTCACACGCCTATTTATGTCACTATATTTACATACACAAACAAACACAATAACACGAAATACGCATATACAACAACAGTACACAAGGAAATACTCAGTATGGGCTTAGTAATAGAGGCGAGAGAAATTGATTATTTCTGGCTTCCTGTAGTCTTCTCTATGCATCGTAGGCACCTTGGACCACGCGGTGGACCAATGATCGCAGCAGTAACTATTCTTCTATCATGATCAACCTGTCGCAGAGTATTGAATGCCCGGGTATTTATATGATAACTAAAAATGTATTATACGAAGACTAGAAATCATAAGAAAACTAGAAACTAATTATACAAAAATGACTAACAAGAATGTTCATACATTTTTCAACAAGAATATTATTTTAGAACGTGGTTCGGCATTTTTAGGATTTTATAGTACTATAAACCTAGAAGCATCTTGCACTGTAAGACATCAACTGCATTCTTTAAACTGTGGGTGGTGGCTGAAGATAAATCTGAAAGAAGTGAGATTTATCTTAATTTTCAATTTGTAATAAGAGATTTGCAAAGGTACAATTACAGCTAACAGTGTAACAATGTTGTGTAACAGCATTTGATATATTTTATCGAGATAGACTGGAAATATTTATAAGCCTTCTGATACATCAGTAGTGAACTATTGGTAAGCATGAAATGAGAGTTTGATAGTTCCCTGAAATGTACATATGATATATTTTATACTAGGTTTTGACGGATATCCAGTGCACAGAAAGAAGACGCTAACTAGGTGTTCAAAAGAGCGGAGTCAGCCTCTGCGGCAGGACGTGTACTGCGGTCGTCAGAACGTCCAGGGGCTAGCCACGCGGGACAGTATCCAACCCCTGCCAGCGCCGACGAGGACACGTGTTCGGATCTGTGGCTTTCAGGAGGATTTGTGAGTTGTCCCTCGCCTCTCGGCCCGTCTTGTACCTTCACTCCCTCCATCGATCTCCCCGGGGCTCGTCCAGGCGAGACGGTGGAGGTTGTGGGTCGCCCCAACTCGTACACCGCGTGGTACCCATAAACCTGGTCTGAATTCACCTCATTCTCTCGTAAATACGTCACAACTACGTCAGAATGAGCACACTCTGGATCTCAGTTGTTCGTCGATAGTACGACAGAACGATTTGACGAATTTGTATGCTCTTTCGTGCTCACTTGCTACCCTATCTAGATTACAGCTGCTATTTGAGGTTATTGAATAACACGTTCATAGTTTTGCGTCAGTACTTATTATAAATGAAGAGTTATCTATAGTAAGAAATATTGTACACTTTTTTTACATTAATTAGTGTTTTTACTCGAATTAATGATGTTATACCACACATTATTTTGCTTATCAGCTGCAATTTGCCGCTTGAAATACAACGATCATTTGTTTCATTGTTCACTAATATATTTTATGTACTTTACTGCAGTAATAAAATATACGCATCTGTGACAGTCTGTAATACTTATTTTCCTCCACTAACACAATATATGTTTATGTTTACAGATGTGCCGCAGAATTCTGAGTGCTAGTGATTTATTTATAAATAGTAGTTGTGGGTATATGCTAATATTTGGTCCTCACTGTTCCCGGTATTTTGTATGTTTCTTCATTTGTAGATAGCGGAAAAATGTACCTGTTACCTGAACTATAAACTGGCTTCCAAGAATACCTGTGTACTAGGCAGACAGCAGTTGCTCTTTGGCTGCTCGCCAACGTAGTGATACCTAGAGACGGGAAATTTCGCGAAAAGATTTTTGTATCACTTTGTTTCAGTGTCTTACGTGCGCACCTGCATCTCTGCTTTGTGGTCAGTGATTGGATGCCGTAACACCCAGCGACTGGAGGTTAAACCCGCAAATTACAGATGTGATGTGTCGCAGTTATCCATGTACTGATTCGCACAGTCAAATGAACTACGACTCTGCACAAAAACACTCTGCAAATTGCCATGATGTTGAGCTGCAGGTTCACACGTACGGCACTGGAACAAAGTGGGGCAAAAATATTTTCACCAAAAATTCCTGTCCCTAGTGAAACCACACGACTGGTTCTGCATTTAAATGCTTGTTTACCAATGTATCAGCACACTCCAGGACGTATCTAATAAGTCAGTAGCCAATATTTTGAAAGTGGAATGAATTCTAGTTTGTGCCTTAAATAAAACGCCAATTTTCCGATGTCCTTACACATAATTAGGGACCTGAAAATTTCGCGTTTTCTTTTAGGTACGAACTAGGTATCCGCCAACTGTAAGTTCGCGTCACTTTCACAATCGGTCCTTGACTTATTTGACACCTCGTAGAGGTCGCTGAGCCAATAATAAAATTTTACCTCAATGCAGGCCCATATCCGTGTGTCAGCGAGCAGCTAATGAACAGCTATTGTTTGCTAGAGTGCACATATGGAGGGTTCAGAGCACAACTATACCAAGTTCATTAATTTTAGTAATGAAAAACACAAGCTTTAAGTGTTTTTGGGCATAAGCAATTCCAGGGGACCAAAACTGATAATATGATCTTTGAAAGAACTGTGCAATGGGAGTTCATGACTAGATTCAGTTTCTTGGACGTACTCCATTGCAAAATTGAATGACTGTCAAAGATAAACTAAACAAATAAAATAAACCATAAAATAAGCAGAGTATGCTTAGTCAGCAAGATAAATACACAACATGAAATTCCAAGATGGAATCGGGTCAAATAAAACAAACAGATAATAAATGAAATTAATGACAAAATAAAATAAAAACCAAATATCATGCGACACAACGATGAGACGAAACAACAAACACAGTAGATATCA
>PNEQ01084562.1:0-24128 GCA_003012365.1 Medauroidea extradentata
GGGTGAGTGAGAGTGGGTGAGTGAGAGTGGGTGAGTGAGAGTGGGTGGGTGAGAGTGGGTGAGTGAGAGTGGGTGAGTGAGAGTGGGTGAGTGAGTGAGAGGGAAAACTGAAGTTATATACAGGATGTTAATCAAAATGTGTTACAAACTTTGAGATGATTCCACGTAAAAAAAAACGAGGAAGTGTTATACATAGGGACTGGAACATTTCGCGAATTCGATGACCTGTAGGCTAGTATCCATTGCACTATGCATACACAAGCCCCGATAATTAGTCCACTAGCTGCTACTCGGTGGAACAACAGACAATGAACAAATTGACGAGGCTTGAGTATCTATAGTACAGTGGATACTAGCCTACAGGTAATTGTGATTCGCGAAATGTTTCAGTCCCTGGTTATACATTGAAAGCTTTATTGGCACAAGTTTAAAGGGTCAAATTCAAGTTTGCAAATTGAATTCGACAACTGAATTTTGTTAATAGATCCGAAAATATTGAAATTAAAACAATTAATTTCTGGGTGTGGTTTATTAGTAACAAGATCTGCAATCTGGGCAAGTAAGGGGTCGAATACACGTCAACTTCATTACTTTATAACGTCAGTCACTCCGTTTTACGCCATATAAATAGCTGCCACTGCATTTTATGAATATTAAGTGCCACGGTTGGTTACGCAATGCTCAATTAACAAAAAAAAAAAAAAGGTATTCTTGTCTTAATACCGTCAAGTCAACCGTTTTCGAGAAAATTTATAATGTAAAATGTGAATACTAACAGGTAGGCAACACGCAATACACAGGAGATTTGAATAAATACTACGCTAGTCAGTGATGAACTGTAATATATTTTGAACGCACAATGTACGTAGAATGCGCAACACATAATGTCTACAATAATATCACAACAGATGCTCGAAAGTGTGGCCACCTTCATTAATACAGGCATTGTTACGCTGCTGTAAGGACAACTGCGCACGCTGGGTAATGTTGATGTCGCTTCACTGGCTGCTACAATGTAAGAGTTCTTGCATCGTGTCCACTAGAGTCTCGTAGACTAGACACTTCACGTGATCCCACAAGTAGAAGTCCAGGGGTAACAAATCAGGGGAGCGCGCAGGCCACTCGACAGTGCCTTCCCTATCTATGCACCTCTCTGGAAATACTTGGTTGAGGTACTCACGAACAGCACAAGGATTGTGTGACGGTGCCTCATCGTGCACATGTGGTTACGTATCGCAAGTGGTACGTCTTCCAAGCAACTCGAGAAGTGTGTATTGTAAGAAGTAGCCATCAACACGTGCTGGTAACATGTATGGTCCTACTAAGCGATCATGGACTATGCCAGCCCACATTTTGACGGAAATCTTCTCGTGGTGAAATGTTATGACCGTCGCATGTGTGTTTTTGTACGTCCACACTTGGCTGTTGTGGCTGTTGTAACAACCATGGAGTGGGAAACAGGCTTCGTCTGTAAACGGAACACACCTCGAAAAGTCGGCCACACATGCTGTCTTCTGCAGAAACCATGCACAGAACTAATATCTGGGTGGAAATGCTTGCTGTCGGAGTAGGGTCTTAGCTGCTGCTCATGCAACACATTCCACACCATCTCATGAGATGCTTCCAATGTACGTGCGATGGTACGTGTGCAAGTTGATGGTTCATCGTCGACTCCGTTCGGAACAGTTTCTTCATAGTATTTGTGTACGCCTCGTCACCTGCACACCACAGTTTCGAAATGTTGGTAGGAGACTTGCCGTATCTCGCTGGCGATGGGCGATTCTTGTAAACATTGTATGTGCTGTGTGTCGTCTGTTTGGATATATTGCGCTATACATACGTGCAGCTAATCTTCCACTGCACTTTGCTTCACCATAAATCAAGACCATGTCAGTCAGTTCCGCTAGTGTGTATCTATCCATTGTCACTGCGCTACTGAAGTGTGAGTCTGGTTGGTTTAGTCCCAATCATCTGTTGACAGTTTTTGGCCGTGCATAACGCATGCGCGCATTTCATGCGAGCAATCGTTTTGAATGGGAATAAGACAGCAAAACATTCACCTCACAAACTTCACTCGTTGCCTAACAGTAAGGCGGCAAACAGTTTCTGCACGAAAGAATTGTTAATGTGGGCCAGCACAATCATTGATAGTCGTTTACATGTACCTTTGTCATGCAGATTGCAACATGCTCGTTTCGTTTCAATTTCAGTACACGTACTTGCGCAGTTTTTGACGGTGTGTAATACCACAAAGCGCTACGTAGGTTATTCACGAAGGGCGTAATATTAACAAACCTTATTGATGCTACACTCCTGATATTATTAGTCAATAAACGTCTGTTAATTAATGTCTAGTCAATACAGTCTTTGTGGCTATTATTAGTACACGTTTTGGTGCAGTTCCGAGGATAAATGACATGAAACCGCTCGTGGTACGGCTTTCTAGCATCACTATGACTTTTATTTACACATGTCTTTAAAACACGAAGCATACTCTACTACGTGTTATTAACTCACACAAACCTACCACTTCTGAATAATGCACTGAATATGTACATTCGTGTTCTCTATCCATGCATTACTAATTTGCGTAAAGTTAATTCAAATCCCCTGTGTATCGCGTGTTGCTTACCTATCAATATTCACAGTTTATATGTTCTGTTTTTTTTTAACGGTTGACTCAAGGGTGTTACGACTATAAAACATTTTTGTTCATTGGCGATTTGCGCAAAAAAAACCTGGCATTTAATAAAATGCAATGGCAACTAATTCTATGGCGAAAAATGGCGTGACCAACCCCATAATGTAATAAACGTAACGTGTATTCGACACCTTATTTGCACGGATTTCAGGTCTTGTTACTAATAAAACACACCAAGAAATTCGCTATTTAATTTACATTACTCTAGGATCTCTCAATAAAATTCATTTGTCGAATTCAATTTTTAAAAGCGGATTTGACCCCTAAAAAGTGCATTAACTAAACAGTTATTTTATAAAACATTGCCTCAATATTTACTTTCGAATCATCTAACAAAGTTCGTCACATACGTTCAATAAATGCTGTATAGATATAGTCGTGGACAACCACCGTTCTCTACACGGCGTTCAATTTAACCCGGCACGTGGCATGAAACACATTTCAATGAATGTATTCAAACGTGCAGGTTTCTGCCGCTGCAGTCGATATCCCAGTTTCCTTTCAGCACGTCGCTCATGAGGAAACAAATCGCACTGTCGCATTACTCACGGGACGATATTGAGTGTTTAATATTGCTAGACTGTAAGCACCCTCTTGTAAAGTAAACTAAATATTTGAAAAATCAGTTCAGACGATTTAAATTACCTTCTGAATTAAATTTTCGAAAATTGCTCAACCTTTTTGAATAATGTGCCGGCCAACATGAATCTGTTTTGCACGTTTGAAGAACAGAAGCGTAGGAGCAATAAAAGCTACTTTGACTCACGCGTCTAGTAGCGTCATGGCTCTCATATACAAGGTGGTAAGTTGGCGCCTACGTGTTTTGTTTGGCGCTGGTTTTATTATTGTTGTAACTATCGCACTGAAACAGTAACCCTAATATATTTTTGTTCGAACGTCTGTTCCAATGATTATTGCAGACTTTTTTTATTATTCTCGTAGCTATCTGCGAAGTGTTTTGTAATATAGCCGTGCTTAGAAACTGTTGTTAGACACGTGCGATGTTTTGAAATTTCTTTATAAACCTCTCTAAAATATGTTTTGCTTTCGTAAATTTGTACATTACACTGGGGACATGTATTACATATTCGCAAGCAATCGGACATTTCTTATCCACCGTAACACAGTTCAATAGCAGGCAGACGGGCTTTTCATTTACAAATTACATTTTAGAATCTTAATTATACGATCGTATCCACGTTTAATATCCTTTGTTTCTTATTACTGTATGTTATTGTTGAAATGAGAGCACGCGAAGCAAACGTACTGTACATTATCGAAGGTAAGCTCTCTCAATGACACCACACAATGTTCGCGTGATGCCAGCTTGTTATCAGAGGTGCTGCCACGTGGAGTGGATGACGGCAACATGAGCGTAGATGAACATGCATGGACCGGAGGTTTTTGATGAGTATTAACACATCAAGTCTTGGCAACCTGTGAGTGTGGATGAGATATGTGCGCATATCCCCGAGGAAACTCTTTGAACAGCTACGTCGTACGGCATGATACAAACACAGAAGTTCGCCCATAAAACCCGTGTATCACCGTAGCAGGAAGTAAGTGGTCCAAATCCTCAAATAGCGCGGCTACCAAGAGTAAAATAGGTAGTTTTAGATGTAGACGATTAAGTCATATCAATGTGATATTAGAGGAATGAAAAATAATCCTCACTATTATTCACACACTCATTTCTATACTGTTCATGAGCTGCATTGTAGCATGTAAAGCGACAAACAAATAGGATGAACATAAAAATTTTTCAGTCGTTGACAGTAGTAGTGTTACATATGTCAATATATTGACAAATATCTATATTGAAACACGTGGGTCAACCATATCATTTAATCAACAGGAATGTGTATACATATATATTTTGTTACATATGTATATGTAGGTCATGCGGGAAATTGAGCACTAAAGTTTGAACTTTTGAAAAAAATCACTAGTCGTTCCTGCATATAATTCAACACTGACAACAGTTACATTATTACTTGCACAATTGGCAGTGAATTATCTCATTTAGTTCCGTGTATGTTATGTTTGGATACTACATTACTGAAAAATCATCAAATAGAATCGACCTTTCCGTATTTAATATACTTTTAAATACTTATTTATGAAATTATTGACATACCTACTGACCGGGTAATTGTACTTAATTAGCGCCAGCAGAAAGTGATGCGTCCGGGCCGTTGAACTTCAACAGTCGTTAGCGCTGCTGGCGTAGTTCAAAGTTCCACCGACAGGTGGCATCTGAGTTAGGTTTTCGCCGCTTCGAAGTTTTCTTGTGTTTGTTTGTTGTGCAACAAATATTGATTCCTGATAAAACACATCGAAAAGTGTTAAAATAGATTGTTTTCTCATTGGTAATCTGTAAGTTGTTATATGTTATAATCGCTAACATGAGTATCTCGATTTAGAAACAGCATTTTTTTTCTATTCCACTAACCAAGAAAATACGCTGTCGTTTTTATTGTGTGCGTCGTCATTGTTCATGACAGTATAACTGAACTGAGTTTGAATTCTTAAATTGTGCATCGTTGTAGCTTGTGATTTTTTTATTGGCGGATTTGAGTTACAAATTCGATTTAAATGTACATATATATATATATATATATATATATTTACGAGATTCGTAACGGCAATACTGCGGGTTGTATAAATAAGAGTCGATGCACAGAAAACAGCATAAAAAGACGTTAACACGCAGGTATGTATAACTAATATTACTATTTGTTATAAATTTTATTCAACGCCATGTAATTAATGAGTAGATATTGTTGCTAACATTTTCAGGCCAGTTAAATGTAGATGTAAACATTATACAACCCTATATAAATGAAGGCATGTGGCAATATTTATGTTTACATTAGGCGGAAAGGTATAAACTGGCAGAAAATATGAATTAATCAGGGCTTTTTTGAGTGCTCAATTCATCCCGAATCATTAATGCATCAAATATATCTATAATAGAAAATATTCCTAGGTTAAATTAAATAATATAATTGCATTAATATTATTACTATCTTCGTTATCAGAACAAATACTAGTATTATAAAACAAAGGAGGTTATGGAATTCGTAATTGCAACAATTACAATATTACTCAAATGCATGCATTCCACGTTTATGATACTTACATTGGAATTAAAAAATATATTTATAATATTTATAAAACTAAACCTTTTAAACATATTGTGTGCATTATTAATGTAACTGATATTATCAATGCTGTAGATATTATAGCAGTAATCATTATAACGAACACGCAGTCCATGTAACAGAATGTATTATCGGTACTCGAATAAATAGTATAGAACGAACTAGTTGGGCGTCAATGTGCTTACTAACATTCGATAGTAACAGGAAAACACATGACAGATGAAGCTTCTGTCAGATTAGAACACTATCAGAAAACAATACGGACAATCGCTTGACTAGTTACTAATGTAACACAAGTGTCACTGCAGCAGTGCACGCTGGTTTGTAGCTAGTACGCTTCTTACTGCCTACACTAGTGTCACGTACTCTTGTTTACATACACCTGCTCCCCCATCTCGGCGAATGAACTTTAGGTGCATTTCAGTATAAATGAAACAGATGTTTAAACTGTAATATTTAAGTCCTGAACATTAGAGTTCAACTGTAGTGAAAGTTGTGTAAACGTGAGTGTTACGTGCCATTCATTAACACGTCACCTCACATAAATGTAGTTAGTGATTACAAGTGTGTTTATCAATGTGCGATTAGAGACGATGATAGGTTTGTTGCGCGCATTTATCAGTTTTATTGAACGCTTATAGACTTTAAACACGTAAAACTTTTTGAAACAGGCAGCCACCTTAATATTGCACGAAACAATTGTTTATTTTAAAGTATCCATGAGTACTGATACCGTGTTAATGTTCTGAAGCTCCGCACACCAAGCAAATGAAGCGTTGCCGTTTTTACAAAAAGTTCTGAAATGTTTTAATACATTCTAATTTTTTAAACGCGTGTTTGAAACGTAGTAAGTTAACGTAATTATTGTATAATATATTATGCTTAATATGTCATATTGCCAATATGTCATTGTAAAGAATGTTAGCGGCAAAATATTGTAGGATTAAATGCCACAAAGATTACTTAAAAATATATACATATAATTTGGTTTAAATTTGTCTTAGTTATTGTAAAAGACATAACATAAAAAAATTTAAATGGCTGCTCTATATGTGTACTGATTTTCATAATATTAGCTTTACGAATTCAAAAGTTTTTGAGAGGGACAAACACACAAACCCACATTTATTTACCCAAATCATTACTGAAGAAATTTACCTTCGTAAAATAGGCTACTGGACAACACAGAATGGAGCAAAAAACGTAATATAGTTCTCCGCTAAGTGAAAATGTGACAGTATTTCTGACGTGACTGTAAAACACCAAAATGTCTAGTTTACAGTAAAACCACTTTTTTCGACAAAATAGTGGAATATTTAGGAGAGCATTTAAGTGTCAATGTTGACTAGGCAACAGTAACTCTCGTTAAACGGAATTTACTGATGGTCGACAGATTAGAAAATACAAGAAATGGTATAAACGTTTGTTCAAAGTGTATTTTACAGTGACCATGTGAATTACAAGGAAATTGAGTGCAGCATAGAATTTTATACCGCGCGATAAAAGTTATTAAAATAAATAAATAAATATATATAGTATATAAATCCATTCAGCAACTACTACAACTTTTATTCTGTTACAATATTTCCTAAAGTTATTCCAACAGTGGGTAAACTAAGTAATATTCCATGAATTATTTGCATATACACATTATATACTTAAAAACAAATTATTTATCACTAGCTTAGATATATGTAAATCAAATTCACCATTTTATATTAAATTAACTTAAATATTTACCGACAGTTTGTTGAAAATTTGTTTCCTTATTATGGTTATCGTGAAGTCATTGTATTTATGTTAAGTATTTTTATATCTTAGTCATAAAACATTCGTTTCTTAATTTTGAAGAGAGTGTGTGCTTATCTGAAATGTTTCTCGCGGTATAAATTCGAAAAGTGTATCTTACAAAATCCTAAAAATTATTTTTTAAACTCGTTCTCATGATTTTGCTGTAAACCCATGCAGAAGTTAGGTTAGAATCATCGCCCTCGGGCCGCTGTAATGCTACTCTGAATCCTTAGGAGGCTAACGAGTTTACAAGTTACGATATGCAATCCTTTCCCAGGAATTAGGCATGGGACGCTAATACGAGCTAACGTCATTTTTGTTACAAGCTTCACAAGCTCCCTGCTCCTTCCTTCTTCCTGGCTTAACCTAGTTTTCATCATCCTCTTCTAACCCCCCTCTCTGCTACTGTAAGGTTTGTAACAGTAGACGTTGTATTAATTTTTTTTAGCTGAAATCTATGTATGTGTATGAATGTCTACGGGAATTATTTATGTGTGCAGTATTTTTTTTTTCGTTAAAGAGAAAGGTATATATTAAATACCAAAACTATACAATTAGCGTACCTTTATTAAATTGTGTATGAATAACGGCAACATTTATTAAACAGTAACAAATTATAAACGAGCAAACAAAAATTAAAAGTACTCATATGGCAGAAAAATTTATACGAATAATAAGGTTATAATGGAGAAAATTTGGTTGTTATAGCTCAGTTTCTTATGTTTTCATTCTATGGCAACAGTCAACTTGAGAGAGTTCATTTAGAACTGAATGCTGTTCCTCCTAAAGTTGTTCAGATATTATCTCGTTAGATTGGTTAGTCTAACAACAGTCCCCAATGTAAATGGATTTAAAAATTTAACACTTGTTGATACTTTAAAAAAAGTACATATTTACTCAATACTGGTTTTCGAATTTTCACTCATAATAGTAAATGGCAACGAATATTTAGGTTTTACGAGTAACAGTCTATGAATGTACCGAAATTATTTATTAGTAACCGACTTTTAAAGTAAGAGTTTTTAACTGTTAGAAGTTTAATGCATCTTTTAGGATTTATTTCTTCTTAAGCCTTTGTAAGTCGTTTCAAATTAAATCTTTAATACTAGCAACCTTTATTACATTTCAGACGCCGGAAATATTGTAAGAACATCAAAACTTGTTTTATTATAGAAGCACTGTACTGTTGTGGCCCTACGTTACTGAAATATTACGTCGTCCCAGAAATCTTTGCATGTAACTAAGAAAAACAGACCAAAAACGAACAAATGAGAAAACAAGCCTAGTTTGGCTGTATTCAACACATCCATAAGCCACAACAGCAGAACATGAAAGATTCCGTAAGGAAAAACATCCTTATAGGATCTTTCACGCCCTGATATTTTGATTCGTGGATGTGTTTACTACAGCCAAACAAGGCTTCTTTTTTTCGTTTTATTTATCTTAGTCTGATACTAAGATTTCTTAACGACATAATATTGCAATGGCGTATGTCATCAACAGTACAGTACGTTATTCTGTCCCATCGCAAGGAACATTCAAAACCATTTGAGATACTTGCAAAAAACTAAAGCCGGCAGCAGCAAAATTTAAGTACGTAACTAAATATGGCGCATAAATTTGCCTTTAAATTATGAGAACTCTTTTATTGCATTAAAATTAATTTGTTTTAGCTTAAATAAAACGTCATACATTTTCGTTTAAAAATTTCTGTTGAAATTACGACAAATCAAATATTATATTAATTTATTTACAGGAATTTTACATCTGACTACAAAATAGCGCTTATTTCAACACACATAATAAGTTACAGAAAACAGACGAATCAATAATCCGTATGGAATTGTCATTTAGTTTGTTTTATTCTAACTAAGCACAGTAATTAAAACACGGATTTCGATAAAAAATAAAATGGTTACATTTCAACTAGCTAAGTACTAGGAAACAGGAAAGAAGTCGTCTCCACGGTCTGTAATGTAATGTTTGGTGACTGTACCAGAGGGTTCGTAGCATCTCCATACACCAGTAGGAACAAGTACAAGCTACTGTGAGAAACGTGTGTGTATTTATTCAGCAAAGATATTCTAAATAAAAAATAAACTTTAATGACCAAGGGGTTTTAAGGCCATACCAGGGAGATACGAGGGAGAGAGCTCATTATTCAGTAATATACATGAAGATAAAATTTAATCCAAAAATATATTTCAATTACATAAAAATATCAATAGCTCATAGAACAAAATTGTAATGTGTTATTTTCCAGCAAACATGATTATATGAAAAAATTTCACAATATCTTATTTTTGGTATTAATATTTCTACACTTTCATTTAATAGATTACGAACAATATTGCCTGAAGGGCCCAAACCAAAGAAAAAGCCAACAGCGCTACCCTCAATTCAATTTTAACTAGTGCTGTGCCCTCGCGCGTAATGTTTC
Organism: Medauroidea extradentata; assembly: GCA_003012365.1. Classification (NCBI taxonomy): domain Eukaryota; kingdom Metazoa; phylum Arthropoda; class Insecta; order Phasmatodea; family Phasmatidae; genus Medauroidea; species Medauroidea extradentata. The sequence goes on from PNEQ01084562.1 coordinate 10,097, forward strand.
TGCCTGTAAGGTCACATTTATTCATATTTAACTTTTCATAGCATTATTTCTTTCTCTGACGAGAGCCAAATCTCCCCGATCCGGGCTCTACGCCTGTATTTATACTCTTAGTTTCCCTGGGCCCTCTCACCACACGAAACACTAGAGGGATATACATTCGGTTTAGATTTTAAAATGCCCAATTACTTCACAGACTTTAAATTTTCGCATACGCTTCACCTTTTAAATCACAAATTTGTAGACTCACTGTCTTCCCCCATATAGGCGCCACCAGGTGCAGAAATAGTAGGGAGCCAATCTCAAATTGCGAACTGTGACGTCACTGCAACGTGGTCCCAGGGAGGTCTGGCAACCGCCATGCGCACACAGTCTTTAGCCGAATTTCAAGAAGTCAGGCTGCAGCTGTTTCCGGAACCCACTGATGGCCCCGCAGGAGACGTTCACGTCGAACATCGCCTCGCTGTCCGCCAGATAGGTCGCAGTGCACACCGGCCCAGTACCAGGGCAATCATTGATGACGAGAATTCTTGCAGGTAGGAAGACACAGCAATGTTCACTAAACAAGCTTAGAGGTTTTAAGGCGATCTAACAGATTTTAAGCTATGGGATACGTATGTACGGCATTTTCGCTGAGGCATGTGGGAATCGGGAACAGTTGACCAACATGAGACGTAGTCAAGTCGTCTAAATTTGAAGAAGAGCAGTATCTTGCTGTGGCTGCAGGTATGACACATGCTTTAGATTGCACACAGTCGCTCTGTATGTCGCGATGTACGATCACCTGGAACATGGTTTCGAACTCTTGAAGTGCTGAATAGCGAGGCTGAAAAATTGTCGTAGTTGTACATTTGTTTAGCAGTGAAGACAATGTAAAACGAGATTATTCACAAAATCACGCGGAACAATAAACGCAAGACGACCACACATATTAGTACAAAACTACGCAAGACGGATGGGAAAGTCAACAGAACTATTTTAAAGCTGAACATTACGAGCCAATACGACATTGTATTAGTTATAGTTGCTTCAATACCAGAGTTTCTCAAGGAAGCATGTTTATGAAATAGTGTCTCACTGGCAACATAATGAAGTAATATGTAATGTTAAATAGCATATAACACGTGCCGATAAATGACTTGAATGAAAGCGTTCAATGCTTGCAACGTAATATTGTGTTTTATAAATAGTAGACACCAATAATAGTCTCAACCTAACACACAGATCAGTTTATTTGGCAGAGGATTTAGTAAGTTAAGAATATGTAAACCCAATAAAATCCTAACATTCTAGAGTAACTTACGATATGAAAACAACTACTGCAGTTTAATTAAGCATTTCAAGTGAAGAATGTCATGTTTAAATTAATAATATAATTACATGTCGCTTTAACCATGAGCTCGTAACTATATTGTAGTAAACCTTAGTAAGAATATTAACTTCCGTTTATATGGTCGAGATTTCGCAATGATATTTTCCCCCAATCTGATAGAACATTTAATTTTCTTTCCAAATGAAATTTCCTCAGTTCGTCGATTCTCCTAATATGATTCAGGAATGTCAAACGAGCGAGGAGCGGAAGGAGAGGCGACCAATTTTCCATTTTGATAGGCGGTACTGTTACTTCTGAAAGACTTCTGAAACTTTCTCCTTGTTCATTTTCAATTTAGAAAAAATATTTTTTTTTTCAGTATTCATGAAGATATGACCTTAAACAAAATAAAATTGGACTACTTTTTCTGCGACATTATCAAATAAAATATTAGTTACTTCGGTTTTTGAGCTACATTACTCTTTATCGTGTTTTGTGGGCCTAATAAATATCTGAAAATTGCTTCCAACCAAACTTTCAATGGCTAAGTACGTTATTTATTTTAAATTATAGCATATTTCAAGTTATCGATTTTCTTCTTTTACAAAAAAAAAATGTAAGAAGACATTTATAAAAATTATCTGCACGAATACATTGTTGTTTAGTTGACTATGTGGTCACTATGAATCAAGGCAGATGAAATAAACGAGTGGATTATTTACTCAAGCATCTCTTGGAAGAGAACGTAGAATGAGATATTCGGAACAAAACGTCGTTAAATGACTTACTCTGCATGATTGGCACTTTTATTTCTTTAATACATTTATTTTATGAGAAAGTAAAATTTGCTTAATGTGAATATTTTCTTTGTTATTAACCTGAGGAAGAAAATTATGTAGAAGAGACTTATAAGAAAACCTCAAGCGATTAAACAAATTGCAATCATAATATTTGGGCCAGGATATTAGTATTATAATATGTTTATATTAACTCGACCTCTTCGCTGTGCGTTTGTCTGTTAGGTACAAATGTTGCAATGGTTTTAAACTAGCTTCTCGATGATCTAGATACTTGAAATTAATGAAAATGCCATACGAAAGGAAATAAGTTCTGAAAAAAAAATTAATTTAATAAAATTCGTATAGTAGGATGAAATAAGTTTAAACGGAGATCGTCATTGAATTATAATGCAATATATTAAATTGTTACATAATTATTTAATGATTTTTTGATACACCAAGTTAAACTAACTTCCCGATAAGTTTTTCAATTGAGACTTTAAACATATCTCAGAACTAGATGACAATGCAATCAATTTTTTATTTGCTTTCCTGTCCATCTGTTGGGTTGTTTGTCTGCTCGGAACAAACTTTGTTCGTTTATAATCGGTTGCCTAATTTCACACACTCAAGAATAAACTGCAAAAAATATTAAATAAAAGCTAATAAATATACCTCGTTTTTAAAAGGGATAAAATGTATTAAATAATTTATCTCATAAAATACTTGTAAGTTTTAATCGAAAAACGTGGGGTGAATGCAATAGATAAATAGTAAGGAGTAGCTGCTGTTCAGAAAACTTACACATCAGTTCATATAATTTCTAGTGCAACTAAATTGTATATGACTAAGGTGAACTAGTCACGCTTCAATGGCCACCTACTGAATACGTCCCATGTTTTTCGTTAAAACTCTTAGAAGTATTTTTATATCAGTAGTTACTTTCGACGTTAACGTCTGTATAATAATCACGGGTTATTAATTTTTAATTTTTAAACCACGCGTTGGAACTTTGAATTAAATGTAGCTCATATACCTACGAATTTTAATGGAACATTGAAATATAGTTATTTTCAGTAACGAGTACCAAATGCATTTCAGAACTAACTGTAACAAAATTTAAGTTATTTTTAAATTCTGAATTATAAATTTTTGCTTTTGTAAATAAATTCGTATTTTTGCGTGTTAAAAAAATCCGTGTTTACGTTTACGACAAGAGAGCTATGAGACGTCATTATTAATTACATTTGAAAGCCTCGTTTTTCGCCCAAGTTTCACATCTCCATAAAAGTTAGTGAATTTTCCCTTTGAAAAGTATGTGTTGAAGTAACGTGTTAATATTGCAAAAAAAAATATATTGTTTTTATAAAATACTATTTATTTTGTCTGTTGTCCCGTAATCGAACCATGGCGGTTAGAAAAACTGCACAGGCAAATTTTACCCTGTTAGTTTTAAACACAGAAGTGACTTAGAGCTGTAATTTACTGAATAAATGGACAAAGAAAATTCATTAAAAAGATGAAAACCAAATTTACAGATGTTGGGAACGATCTCACGCCCATAATGAACACACGAGTCGTAACGATGCTAACTAGTACTTCATCATAACATTTTGAAGGGCTTCTGTAAAATGGTACTCATGTAGTACTTTCGTGTTGTTTATAATCTTGCACAATGTTATGCTACAATAAAGGTTTTATTGAAAGAATCAGAATTTTGAATTCGCAAAGCTAATTTGCGAAACATAAGTATAGATATAGCATACGTACCGTACTGTTTCTACGCCAACTAATTAAATTAAAGTTGCTTAAATGTGCGAGGTTACGGCAACTCAACGAAAATGTCCTCCATTTTATCTTAGAAATTCACTTTGGGAGTTGTAGAGCGTCCTCGAGACGGCGTGTTAGTTTGCTACAGACTTTGCGAATGGTTTGCGATATGTATGCGTCACGTGGACAGTTCGCAATCGCACAGAGAGGGAGTTGTAATCGCTTTCATCGCAAAGTAACGATGGCAAAACTGCTTTGCGACTTGGTCATAACAGACCCGCTGGCACACACGTTAGTCGAGCTAAGCGCAACTGTATCGATGTCCAACCTTCGCGCGGGTTGCTTACCTGGCAGACAACAAAGTGCATGCTTACATGATAATCATCTCTAACAGTTCGCATTAAAGTATTCCATGAAGGTTACGCGTATCATGTAGCCTATGTATATTACATCTTCGAATGTTCCAATATCCGGACGATTCAATAGCTGAATCCGATTAGAGGGTCGCCACCATTGCTATATTAATAATGGTTGAAGGTATCAACATCAACGAGAATTTGATGTCGGTTTGAATACCCCAATAACTTAAATCAATGTTTAGACTATTATCATTCAAGATAATTTGGTTTTCGGTATTTTAATAACATACGTTATAAAACTTGATATTCAATGGCTCATTACTCTCTTAATATGTAACATAGGTACTAAGTGTTCTGTACATGTTCTGCCTAATTTTTTTAAAGACACTGTATCTGTACTTGTAGTTCAGCAAAATCACTTATAGCAAACTGATTCAAAGAATCTTATAATCATTTTCTGATAATAAACGCACTCTTAAATTTTTGTTTCTCAGAGTTTCCTTTATTAACTTTTATATAAAAGTGCTGGCTACCTTTTAAGGGAAATAAATAAATAATCATTTGCTTCATTTTGAAATAGACAACTAATTCATTAATTCAGGTTGCGATGCATACCAGAATATCAGTTTCATTGACAATTAACATGTCTGTTAGCAGTTATAGTTGGCTACATAAGCGGTGCACTTGTTTGTTTCACCGACTCTGGGGTCTGAGGATAGCTACGGGCGAGAGCGCGCTGTGAACGTTGGAACAAAGACCTCACCTTCCTTTATTTTGTGCTTCATTCATCCCGGAAAATTTAATTTGCACGACAATTATGCAGTTGTCGCTGCGTAATTGCACGTCTTTTGTAGCCTAATGGCGGCCTTAACGTGAGCAAACAGACGGAAAGTTTTAAAAGTCTACTAGAGGAGAGGAAAGAAAAAAAAAGCTTTTCCAAAGCGAATGAAATTGACTATAAAATTACAAGGCAATGATATGCGTACATAATGCAATAAATAGTTTTTTTTATTGCTAAACAACGTTACTTTTACTCACGAAGAAATTGCCAAACTAAACAAATACGATCTAATTTAAGAAGGCAAATGCGAAAAACATACAATTTTCTTCTGAAATTGTTCTTGAAGGAGATGAGGAAATGTAAGCAGAGTTCTAAGCATAAGCCTTCGTCAGAAAATACTTGAAGATTTTTGCACAAATCAGTGATGAAATGTAGATGTAACTATAAACCGTAAAGAAAAAGTAAAGATACGGTTTAAATTAATATCACCACTGTTGATGACAGTGTTCAATTCAGTTACCGTTTATTCCTCGTTTTGATATATATTCTTTGTCAGAAATTATACCCAATATTGATCGATTGACAGGGAATAAAGAGAAAAAAATTAAATACTATATTCTCAATATGAGCTTAGTTCTACTAGCATAAATACGTTAGTAAAACTGATTAATTCAAACTTGGTATAATGCGGCAAGATAAACTAGAACTTGCGCAGACCCCAGTTCGTGGCGGGGCGCACACTACTGTCACGTGACTCGGGCGCGCGGGAGTAGCTCCAGCGCGTCATGTCCGGACCTGAGTTACACGGAACAACTGAGTACACGCGCGTGATATAGTTTACAACGTCCCGACATATTTAAGAAAAAAAAACCGGTGAATGGTTTAAGATGCAATGTTTTTAGAAGCAAAAAATGCTGCGACGGTGGTGTCTAAATCAACCGTATAAAGAATTTTGGCTTAGGTGGAAACACCGAAAAGGGTTTTTAATTTTTCGACACCTACGGCAGGGACGTGCCTACGTTTCCGAGAGTTAGGATTGGAAAGGGGAAAAGGGCAAATTACTATAAAAAATTATATTTTTCATTGCCATGTGATTTGACACTATGGGTGTGTTCGTCCACAATTTCCCTACTGCAAATAAACCAAAGTCATTCTGAAATATTAAAGTGATACAAAATAGGAAAATTTGTGAAAAAAAAGTGTCGATGGGGAAAAGTGAAGAGATTTTGGTCAGCGCTGGTGAGGGTTCTAACATAGATTTCAGTGAACGAATTTATTATATGCATGGCACGTTTGTTACCTAGCCTATATGGAAAGTATGGTAAACTGAAGTCGAAACCAGTTGTTTAATTTTTTTACTTGCTGATTTACGTATTTTTAACACGTTTAATTGAAATGCACTATATGAAATTAACTGTAGCCCTACAGAAAATCTACTATGTGTACAAAGACACTACAACCAATTGCACTGTTTGTTACACTACGACCAAAATATTTCAATTTATAACGGATAAGTAGTCAGTGTTCTGTACAGTTAACAATTGTTATTCTAAAACTAAGACAATGGTTGGACATAACATGGTAAACTTCCGTTTACAACAGTGCAACATGTCACTATGTTTAAAACTGTTAAACGGAGCTAGGACACTTCTTATGTTACTCAACAAAATATACGTTGTTTTTTTTTTCTGTGATTTTGCTAAACAGTATAGAATTCAACGACCTGCATCTTTACCACTCACGTATGTTTCTTTACAAGTGATAGGCCAATTACACATACAAAATGTTAGCTATTTATGATAATTCTTGAGACCTACTTAATGTCATATAGCCTGATTGTAAACTGTTCTTTGCATGCTTACTTTTATGTACAGTAAATAGTTTTACGCCACAAGTAGAATTTTTTCTTTTAACCCAGAAATACATCTGTATAAATTATTAATTTTTTTTACCGAAACCAAGTACGGTATAGCAAAACTGCTAATAATCAACATATGGAAATATACTTTTTTAAAAATTAGGACATAAGGCAGATCTAGATAAACGATTAATTTTTTTCGTCTTTTGAATTATTTTTTGTATTTTATGAATTAAGTATATTATATTAAATTCTTAGTTCATAGGCGATGATTCATGTTTTTTTTACATTTTATTAAGGACTAGCGACAAAATTTACACCGATCTTAAGTAATATGTATTTACTTATGACCTGGAATCAGTTAATAATTTAATCGCGCAGTGTCGAACGTTACCGTGTCCAAAATATGTTTCAAAACACTATGTATTGAAAACACACAAGCCTGTAGTATTTTTTTGTTCTGAATCTTATATATTTTATTTGTTTTATAGATTTTCCCAATTATAATGTTACATACTGATGATACGTTTGACTAAAATATACGCAAATCCATTTTGAAATAGTCATTTATTTTCTACAATGGTCGATTCTATTTTTTTTTTACTTGTTTTGTTGTTGCCTGCAAGACCCTCATGACTTTCAACAGGAATATTCTACATTTTGAATACAGACACAACATTTACGTATATTTTTCTTTTGTAGATGAAGTGCCGTGTAACATACAAATTTTATTTGCAATTCTAACCAATTCTACTACAGCATATGACCCGAGAGTAAAAAAAAGTGTTTAACATTGGTTTTATGTGTCAGCGATTTAGAATAGGCACCGTACACTAATCTACGATTTTTTTCTCTAAAAAATTTACATCATTACACTGTAAAAATGTATGCTCTTTCTGTAAAACACTTCACATTAAAAAATCCGATTAATCAAGTCGCGGTTAGGTTTTTCAGGCAACATACTCAATTGTAGGCCTTATGTTAATCTTTAAATGCATTACTTAATATTTTCACAACAGGAGCACAAATACGGAAGGAGAGGATACATTGCGCCCCCCCCCCCCCCCGTATTTATTCTTGAAACAGGGACAATCCTTGAACAATCTCCCTGTCATCATTCAATAATTTTACATGATGTTTATTTCAGTACAAAATAATACATAATTTAGTGTCATTTTTATGAAAGCAAAACTTTACTATCCAAGATGGAGACCATTGCACCTTCTTAAGGGTTCAGTTCACTGGAAACTTTAATTGTTTTGATAGTTGTTGAATTTTTACGCGATATTGTTTGCTTTTTAGTCATATATTGTGACTTTTTTGCTGCAACGAAATTTTTTAGCTTTCATAGCTTTTGTATTATAGCATATTTGAGTCAAAACTTGCAATAAAAGAAAACCAACTTACTGAAATGAAGAAAAGCACACTGAAGAGCAGTCTCAAAAGCTATAAAAATACAAGTTTACAAACCGCATTGCTTTTTTTTTTTCGTACTAAAAAATAGTAAACATGAAATTTTAAAAAAAAAAAAATTGCTATTTTTAAAAATATTAAGAAATACGAAACCTAATAAATCAGGGCACTGTACTTCAGGCTGGATTTTTTCATTTTGGTGATTTGATTGTTTTTTCCTATCTTGCGTGAAATTGTTTTACGTAAATTTGGACTTAAACATGCTATTATACAATATACAAAACTACGGAAGCAAGAAAATTTCCATTCCAGTAAAAAATAGTTGCAATGTATGTCAATAAAACGAACTCCCCCCCATTTATAATAAAAACTTAAAATCTTTAAACATTTTCGGGGATCTCTTCCTTAAGGACGCGTAATACCACAATTTTCATCATCATTATTTTATTTTGTATTTGTACCATATATTTTTTATTATTTTAGACACAAAATGTGACTAAATAAGGCTCTAATGAAATTTTTTTATCTCTCGTAGTTTTCACGTAATGGCTTGTTAAAGTCACACTTTGCAAGTTTCCTTTTTAACGACTACTCTAAAACCAACTGATATACCTAACTAACAAAAGGCCCAGTGGATAAAAAAAATACACACTACAATGACACTCTCATAAAATTAAACAGTAAAAATTATTTGAATTTAAAAAAACGTATATATATTGAATTTTTTAAAAATTTATTTTCAGTTTCAGCATTTTTTTTAAAATTCAAATAATTTTTATTCTTTAATTTTATGAGCATATCATTGTACCCTGCATTGTCCTTATCCGCTGTGATTTTTTTGAGTTTGTTATATCAGTTGGTTTTAGTGCAGTCGTTAAAACGGAAACATGCAAAATATGACTTTAACAAGCCATTACGCGAAAACTATGAGAGATAAAAAAAATTTCATAAGAGCCAAATGTAGTCACATTTTGTGTCTAAAATAAAAAAAACAAATATCTGGTAAAAATAAAAATTAAAAAAATGGCGATGAAAATTGCGGTAGAATTTGAGTTTTTGTGCCCCTGTTTCATAAAACTTTTAGGCCTGCATAGGCCATATGCGACGTGTAATATCAAACATTTTTTTTACAAATTAGTGGCATCCTACACACTAAATTATGTATACGCAAAAAATACATAAAATTAAATTACTGAGCTAAAAAAATACTCATATTCAGTAACACGTCTGCAATTTTGCAAACAAATAGTTTTTCGTGTAAATTCAGGCCGGAATTTTAATAATAAAAGGCCGGACATCAGACCACTGCAAGTTTTGAACATATGCAAGCAAGGCAGAGCCACTAAACCACCCACAATACTATTCTATACATGGCTGAGACCGGAGAATAAGTACCGTAACATGATAGAATTTTTGGGAAGTGTACATTCCGCTCGTTCGCACTGACAACAATAAGCGATAATAGAGAAAGTAAGTATAATCTAGAATCTGATCTGCAGTGCTTACGTTGTGAGTTTTCTCTTTCTTCCGTCTGCTGGGACCCCCATCTATCTCCAATAACAAAAAAGTTTGTCACTTACTACATTATACCCTGCAATTTTCTGTGAACAGTGCACAGGACATCGTTTAAATATTTTTTAAACAATTACATTTCTTACAAAAAGGAAAATAACGTGTAACATCATTGGCAGGATAGTCTTTAATTATATTTTACATATTTAGAAGTCGTTAGAATTAAATGAATGGTTTTCGAGTGATGACGAATATAGTTTAAAAGTTTCTTGTGCGCACTGCGGATCTGGTGTTTATAAGGCCCTGCGTTCGAGTAAATCAGGCTGACACTCCGTCACCGTGACTTTGAGGGGAGGTTTCGACGTGGTCACACAATCCCCTCCGAGCTCTGGAGGGGCGCAAAGGGGAGGGCCAACATGCGCATAGCGATAACATACAAGGTGCATATTTAACTTGCAGCATTATAATTATTATAATTTGAATTAATTCTACATATATAAAAAAAATAATTTTTTTAAGAAACCGAGAATCCTATTTTTCTAGTACAAAAATTGCAATGCTGAAAAAAGTTAGGTAAATATTTGACTGAATTGTATATTACAGTGTCACTCAGCGTCTTTGAATACAGTATGTAAGTACATTGGTCCAGGAATTACATTAAAGAACAACGGCTGTCAGTGACGTCTGCAAAGTTGGATAAGCGGCTTACAAGAGTATGATAAGTAACGAACATGTTCGTAACGATGGATTATTTGTTAGTTGATCAATGCTCATTGTATTATTTTAGCCGACAGTTGATAAGAATTGTTATTATATTTACATTATTATAAATCGGTAATAATTTTCCTTCAGTAATTGAAAATTATTTACATTTGGTTTTAGTCAGAATTTAATAAAGGAATGATATTTATTCGTACGGGTCGTAAAAGCTATAAAAAATTACAACAATAAGAATTCTTATGTAATTAAATAACTAAAAAAACATAATAAAAAGGACAGAGTAATTCCTCAAAAAATAGACGAAACAGAAATGCAATAATTTTATTGTGATATAACTCTTACGGGTGCCGCCTACTGACGCGCTTGAGGTTTACAGACCACCTCACCACTATAATGCGACAATGGGTAACAGATCCTGGCAGACCCAAGTGTCAACTGTGTCACGTGACCAAGTCGCGTAGAAAGGCAGGGTATTAGTCTCGCATCCACTTGTTGGATGTGAGCATAGATCCGCGCAGATGCCTACGAGAACGTGTTACACGACAAGTATGTCTTAAGAATCTGATACCGGCTTCTACTTCAAGAATTATGTTGGGGTATCGAGTCGGGTACAACGTTATGGTGGCAAGCACGTGATTGTGAATAATTTAGCAACGTAAACTCTGGGAACAAAACAAGTTGCACAAACTGACGTAGGCCTATAACGATATTGCTGCGACGTGTCGTGCAGAAAAGGGATTCTGAAGCAACTGTCAAAACTACCGTGAAGTAAACAATTTTACGATCGATGCTGTGCGTACAAAAATACACGAATGTCATACTATGCAGAGAACTGTCCTGACATTCTACAAAGTTAAACAACGCTTCGCAAGAAGACTGTTTGTGTTGAACTGCTGTAGAATATATTTACTTAAATAATTTTATATGATATGGTTCACTCTAAGATTTGTTAATCCAGGAAGATGCTCTTGACTGATAGGCTTTAGTTAACAGTATGGAGGGGCCGATATCTGAAGTACACACATGTATTGAAATCCTCATACGGTAATTAAATGGTTGAGGTTTAAAAGAAAAACTATACCCATTTTACCGAAGATAAACCGTGATAGCCAAGTTATTCTTTAAATGAAACTTCAATGATAAAGACAAAGGAATGAAATATTCCATTATTCCTTGCACTGCCATAGAACTTTGTATTTTGAAAAAAAAAAAAAAAAAAAAAAAAAAAAAAATATATATATATATATATAAATGAAAGGTGACTGATTGACTGACTGACTGACTGACATATCAAACTGCAGCCCAAACCACTGGACCTAGAATCGTGAAATTTTTTGTGGGGATTCCCTTCAGGTCGTAGGCGAGCACTAAGAAGGGATTTTTCGAAATTCGACCTCTAAGGGGGTAAAAAGGGGGGAAATGTGTTTCCGAAGAAACGTCGATAGAGCTCGAACCCGACGGCCAACCATGGTGATTTTTACATTAATAGGACACTCCTAAAATGCATATTAGCTAATTTAAGGATTTTTCGAAGCTCAACATTTAAGGTTCTGAAAACACCTTAAATGTGTTTCCAATCAACTATCGATATCTATCGAATCCTTCGGTATAGAGAGTTGCTATTCACTTCAAAATATTGCTTACGTAAATACCCAAAAAGTAGTTTTAGGTATTTTTGAAATTCGACCCCCAGGCAGTAAAAAGGGGCAAAATGTGTTTTTAATGAATCGTCTTTATCTTTGAAACACTATTGGCTATCGTCGTGATTTTAACTTTAATTGGTTACTTTTACAAATGTCTATGGTAGGACTCAAAATCGTTTCGAAATTCTTTATTTAAAGGGGTGAAATTACGTGAAATGTGTTTTCGATTATCCTTCCATATCTATCGAATCATTCGAGATATCAAAGTACTCTTTGCTTTAAATTGGTGCTTTTGAAATTATCCCAAGTACCATTTAAAATAGTTTCCGAATTTGGCCCTAAACTGGTTAAAAATGGGGTAATATGAGTTTTCGACTCACATTCGTTATATATCGATCCCATAGCTTTTTATATAGAGACGTGATTTTTGTTTAGGATTGATGCTTACTCTAATACCTAAAAAGCAATTTCAGGAATTTTCGAAATTCGCCACCTAAGGACGTGAAAAGTGGTGAAATATGGTGAAAAGCGTTTTCAATTAATCGTCTATATAACTTGAACCCAGCGGGCTAATGTTGTGTTTTTTACGTTCACGAGATACCAATAAAGTATTCTAAAACGTGATTCAAGGGTTTTTCGAAATTTACTCTCTTAAGTGGTGAAAAGACCTTGAACTTGTTTTAGATAATTTCTCGATATCTATCGAACCCGTCGAGATATACAATTAATTTTTGCTTCAGGATGATGATTACAGAAATTACCGCAAAACAGTTTTCAGATTTTTCGAAATTCGATTTCTCAATACTGTGCACGGGTGATATGTTTTTTTAGTGAATGATCGATTTTAATTCAACTGAACGGGCTAGCGATGTGATTTACACTTCAGTTGGATACTTATACAAATGTCTAAGATGTAAATTTGAAATATTTCGAAATTCGACACCCAAAAGGGTGAAAAAACACAAAATTTGTTTTCCATCAACCCACGATATCTATCTAACCAGTAGCGATATTGAGGTGGTGTTCGCGTCAGAGTGATGCTTACGTAAATATTTAAAAAAATATGTATGCATTTTTTTTATTTGTAAGAAACGTAATTATTAAGAATATAACTTAGTTGGTCAATAATCAAGTCAGACGATCCGAAAAGCAGGAACGAGCAGCGAGAAACAACTTATACAGGAGTTTCACTACAGTAACCTATCGAGACGTAGTGTCGTACAACCTCTATGAGCCTAGGACACAAATATATATATATTTTTTTTTTTAATAAATTTTAATTTCATGAATTATTTCGACGTTACGTGACGCAGTTGTTTGTCACTCAGGTCTAAATTCCGGGAGGTTCTGGGCTCGAATTCCGTTAAAAGCTGCGTGCAATCGTTCAATTCTGACACACAAATACTACAAGGCAGATCGAATTCGTGCAATTTACATGTAGTCTTTAAAAGGGGTAAAATTGCAGTTCGCTTTAACTTAGGTTCCTCTACAATATCAGCTGACATATCGTCGGTATACTGCCAAAAGTGATTAAGTCATAAATGCTATTTCGTTTAAAAACAGTAATAAATTGTAGATATTAACAAAAATGTGGTATGTTACTATACTGTAACACAACAGTACGAAACGACGAATAGACTTTAAACATGGGCAATTGTTCGTGAACAATATATACATATTCCTAGCATTTTTATAATTTTATCTCAATTTGACATTGTCACTTTTGGCAGTAAACCGACGATATATCATCTCACTAATCTCAGGTTTGGGGCACCAAATACGTTTCCGCGAAACCTTAACTCTCTGAAACTTTGTAATGTCAATAAAGTTAAAGTGAATATTTTGACAATATATAATTGGGGGGCACCGTCGCCAATGGTTGTGCACC
>PNEQ01084562.1:32650-60759 GCA_003012365.1 Medauroidea extradentata
ATATATATATATATATATATACATATATCCTACTTGTTGAATTATTCGTTTTTTTTCCTATTACTTTTATTACCGGAAATTCAAAACGTACCTGAATGGAAACATAGCTATTGATCTTACCTTTCAGTAGACATATAAGGGAAGCGAACTAGGAACAAAGAGATAAATTTTGTTAACTTTTATAAAAAAAACATTATTGTATGTTCCTAGTTCACTTCGTATACGTCTATTGAGAGGTAAGATAAACATCTATGTTTTTATTCCGATAATTTCAGAGAAACAAAAATAGGTAAGGATAATCAATAAATCAACAAGTAGGAGGGAGACTAACTCTTAAGAGTGAGGAGAGTCACCATCTTCAATATTTGTTTTTTTGTGACACAACTTATCTTCTGGGTAAAATTTTGGAACTTTAACCAAACTTAAGAATAGAATACATTTATATTGAATTTTAGACACGAGGAATCTTTGCAGTTCGAAAAATCTTGTTACTTTCTTAACTGCAATTCTATCTGTAACAACACTAACGGAAAATAAAGATTTATAGTTTCTAAAATTCTATCAATATGTTTTCGATTCTGTACTTAGGTTAAAGTTCCGAAAATTTATCTAGAAGAAAATATTTATGTCACAAAAGACAAATATATCCACTCCAAAATTGCACTGTACAACTGATGTACATATTATTTGTTTTAAAGTCGTAATATTTCATTTAGAGAACAAATAAAAAAGCGTTTGTTCGAAGAACCAATTTAATAAACGTGTTCTTTAACATTTCTGCCCTAAATTGATTTAATGCAATATATGCAAATTTGGACCGGAAATGAAGAACACACACAATTAATTGGTGCTATAAAACAAATATTACGGCTTTAATACAAAGAATTTGTACATCGTGGGTATAGTGGAATGTTAAGCTCAAACACCGAAGATAAACGAAAGCTGGCGAGTACACCCGAGGAGCGGGAAAGTTAACGCTGGCCAGATATTCGTGTAGGGGAAGGTAGGTACGGCGCGCCGGTGTTCAAATATTCATGCGGCAATCTGGCGGCGTACATCAAGGTCTCGCGGGCCGGTGCTATGGTTTATTCAGCGGCTGGCGAGCGAATTAAGAATGCACGCCAAGCTCACGGAGCGGTCAAGCGTGACTCGCGCTGCTCTCTATTACATTGCGGAAAAGGGGGGGGGGGCAGCGAAAAACACCGGAGGGCATGGAACTGTTAATTCGCGACCGGCGACCGATGCTCGTTTACCCGGCGGTCGGTAGTAAAATACGGTTGTGGGCTACTTCGCAGTTCGGCGGCCGCTTGCCGGAAACACGTGATACCGTACCTGCGGGACACTTTCTCTAACTTGCTGAAACATCCCGCAACTTAACCAGCTTGTTGGTGAGGGGGGGGGCGAGTTTTATTACGTTATCAGACGTCATACTAAAGCCTGAGAATCTTTCACGTCGACGTAAGACCGAAATAAATGTCGAATTCTACTGTTTAAACTTGGCAGATATATGCCTTGTGAAATCATTATCATTCTAGCCTTCAACAAACTTGTTCTCCAATACGTTCTTACGAAGAGAGTTACACACTTGATAACAGATGTGTACTTTACTGGGAGTTAATCTATTAACAAGATATGTACGGCTTTACATGCAAAACCAACTATTATATAACATTAATTCAATCAAAATCTCGTAATAAAAATTTAATAAAAAATTGCCATTATAAATATAATTTTTACATACCTACCGCAAACTAAATTCAGTTTACAAGCAGTAAAGTAGTTAAGTACGAAATTCTTCTATCATCCTTTTACTCTCTTCATAAGAGCAATTTTGTCGAAAATTTATAAATAGAATTGAAACATTGAAACTGTCTGCAAAATATTCAAAATGGATTTTTAACAAATTATAATTCTAGTCATGAGCACATAAAACACTTACGTGCAGAACGCTTCTTGAACTAACAGGGGCCATTAATAATAACCGATAATTACTTCGGAAAATAATTTTCATAATTCCACTTTATATATATATATATATAGTATATTACATATATGCATATATATTTTTAAATATATACAGTATGATTTTGAACAACACCGTCAAATTCCGGCAGGTGATTCCGTGTGAAAAATAAGCAAAAATTATATTTTGCGATTCTCGCCTATCAACTATTATAATCGTATTTCCCCAAAATATCGGAAACAAAACAGCATAATAAAACAACATTTTCAGAGACTGATTAGTGCTTTTAGGACCTTCAAACCAACACGAGAAACAACTTGATACCTTCCACCCTTGTGAAAATAATAGGGGTGGCTACCCTCTAATTGCATACAATTATTTCACATTCAGGATATTTCCAACATTTGAAAATTGTTTATTGAGAAATGAGACCTTGTAACAAAACATGTCCTCTTGTTGGAAATATCTAGGACACACTATTTATGCTCCTAACAAACCTGAATATTCGTGCAGACATACAGAGCCTAGAGCATAGGCAATGCAGCGAACATCCGTGTAATGTGTGCAGCGTACAGGCAATGGTGGACATTCACTGTAAACAACAAATACAATGTTGTTGAAGTCACAGACAAGTTTGTTGCTAGCATCCTGCGTACATATCGTAACAGTTGTGAACAAAAGTGGTAGGTCCCAGGGAGCTGAAACGCGTGTAAATGGTATTATTCTCATCATGCTTATAATTAACCAAACACGAATAACTTTGTGAGGTAATACGTAAAAAATGAAAAATAATATAGTAAAGTATTGGTATCAATGTTGTTTCTCTAAGGCATGCCATCCTCCAAAATCATGATTTTAAAATAAATAGATTTGCGTAACCTTTAGGATCCCCACACAAGGCAGTAATAAATTGGGCATGTTACGCATTTGAAAATGTCATTGGTCATGATATTCTCTTATTTTGTAACATGGCTGTGATTGCAAACAAAAACACAAATCAGAGAGCTTAGTCTTGTCGAAATACCTAGTTTTCGCAAAATTCCTTGAAGTAGCATGCATAACAGAGAGAGTCGAGCCGTGTAAGCTACTTGCAATACACATGCAGAAGTAGTTGTGCGGGTTGCGAAGGTGTTGGAGATGCATTTAAAAAACAAAGTATTACGTAATAGCAATGCAAATCACTGCACTGTGTACAAGTATTGAAATTAAACAAATAAAGACGTTAACTGCAACAAATGAATAACAAACGTAAACGCGTTTTAATGACTTTAGAATCATCAACACGAATAAAGGATTCCTTGTACGAATACTGACAGAATGAATGAAGAGATTAGGATGGCTCGTAACATTTAAGATTTTGAGAGCCAAAGAGCGGTCACATGGTGTGAACACGGAGTTGCACTGGGAATGGAGGATAAGGCAAATGGGAGATCAACTTTAAAAGCCACCGTCCGACGTCATCGTAACGGTACTGTTCCCACATGTGATAATTGGCGTGACACCCGGCGGGAGTAATCAAAACGGTATCGCCTTGTAGGGAGACAAACATCGTGACCATAAGACCACCGTGGTGGTTGTAGTTGCCATTCTTTGGAGAAACATTACTGATACAGACACTTTTCTATTATTTTTCTTTTTAAGTATTACCTCACAAAGTTATTCGTGTTTAGTTTATTATCAGCACGACGGACACAATACCATTTACACATGTTTCAGCTGCCTGGGACCTACCATTTACGTTCTCAACTGCAACTATAAGTACGCAGAATGCTAACAACAAACTGATCTGAGACTTTAACAATATTGTACTTGTTGTTGACAGCGAATGTCCACCATCGTCTGTACGCTGTACACATCACATGGATGTTCGCAGCATTGCCTATGCTCTGTGCTCTGTATGTCTGTGCGATTATAATTCAAGTGTTTTTTTTTAAGCATAAACGCTATGTCCTGGACAGTTGCAACAAGAGGATCTTTTTTTGTTACACAGGTATCATTTATCAAAAAAACATCTTAAAATGTACTAAAATTCTGACGGTAAAATAGTTGTATGCAATTAGATGGTAGCCACTGCTATTATATTTATAAGGGTGGAAGAGATCAAGTTTTATTTGTTGTAGGTTTGAAGGTCATAACCACATTAAGCAATGCTGAAAATACTGTTTTTATGTAATTTTGTTTACGATATTTTGGAGAAATACGGTTTATAATTTTGATATTCAGATTGATATTCAGAGACTCATTACTCCCTTAATATTGAGTTTAGGTAAAATATTATGAATAAAATGATTGCTTATTTTTTTATAGTGCATTACCTGCCGAAGTTTTTCTATGTTGTTCAATAACACTATATATATATATATATATATATTCAGACACACACACGTACGGATGTTGGTTGGTACGTAGGTGAGAAATCGATAAAATTCGACATCGTTTCCCGATGACCACGAATCTTTGGCACATGTACGTATTATTCATGGATAACGTTATTTCGTTCTATCAATCGTTCTGTAACTCGCCATTTCGCCGCTATATATCACTGCAGCTCATAAACATCTATGCCGTTCGACTGATCGCCATGAAAATTATAATGCAAAGATAATTGAACCCGGAGAATACTTTAGCAACATAAGTTTTGTTATAACTCGCCACTAGATGGTAGAGCAGCGCATCAAACTCTATAACTAGCTGGGTGGCTCTAAAGGGGAGGGAGGTTCCAATTCAACCAACATTATTTTTAAGTATACCCTGGCAGGACAATGTCTACCGGGTTTTGCCAGCATCAGGCATGATTAAATGTCTGTCTGTTAGTAATGTCCATATTCCTTTAACGGTCTTCTTATTGCAATGAAACTTTGGTGAGTTGTGCGTGTGACCGTCAATGTTTCTGACAATACCTTACACACATATACACGGAGTTACAAAAAGGTAAGTAATGTCATAGTAAATAACTCTTCATACAGAAAATGTCCCAAATACACAATGGATTTGTTATTTATAATGTACTTAACTTCCTAGGTTCACTGCCAGGTGGGCCACTTGACGGAAGGTTTTTTTTACTGTGACATTTAACGAGAAGTAAAGAATTGAGCTCTACCGTGGTAAGTAAGCCTTTCCGGACATATGTCCATATTACATATTTTCTTTATTTTTGTGTGTGAAATGTTTCCTGAAAGTTTGGCCGTACCTATTTGTAACAACGTGTGTGTGTGTGTGTGTATATATAGGCCTATATATAGGTTGTGGAAAACCGGAACAGAGGGTTACAACGGCGTGCCAAAATTTTTTTATCAAATGATTATTTTGAAAAAATGTAGTCCTATGAATCACACTAAAAAGAGAATTACAAGCTTCTGTGAATAACTTATACAATTTTGAGCGCTAGATCTAGATATTGACCGATTGTAAGTAAACCTATTAACTTTTCCGTTTGTTTGATTAATTATTTAGTGCTGAAATGCGTAACGTTAATTCTAAAATTATGCCAGCTAATGAGACACAGGGACATTGCTCTCCTCCGAACATGTTCAGATAATATCAGGTTTCCAGTAGATAACTAGTGTATGCTTATGTGGCAGTTTAGTGCAACTCTATCTCTAAGCGTTGCTAACAATAAAAAAAAACGTTACAGATGTTTTTACTTACTTTTTAAATATTGAATCCAAGACCACAAATGCTGTAAACACAAAGTTAAAATATTTACCTCAGTTTTTATTTTTTTTTTTTAATTGTAGTTACGATATCTCCAAAAATATCCACATTGAAATTCAAAATATCTTTAAGCATATGTAAACAAATATGAAACATTTTTGATTAAGTCAACCATATGTGCCTATGTATGTAGCGAAACCATTATATATTTTAACCAATAAGTTTTTTTCCGTCTTAAACTTACAAAAGAGGCGTCAAATATTGGCTTTGTTACTTAAACAAAAAGTAATATTTCGCAAAATGTAAGGTTGCCTGGACAAAACCCATAGTTGAAATAACTAACTATGCCGGCTATCAAATATTTCGGCGAGTCAACTGTTAAAGGCATGTTTTGTCGCATACGTTCGTATATACGGTTGTCTATAGCAATTTTTTCTTAATTACTTTTTTCTAGAATCTTTTAACTGATAATAAAACCAAATTTGAACAATTTCACCGAAGTAGTGTAGGTCTTCATACAATAAACTATACTATTTTCCTTTATAAATTTACTATCATGAGAGAGAAGAACCGTAGAAATTTGAGAAGTGAAATATCACTTGTATTGTCTTCAGAAACACGCGGTTTCCATATCCTGTACGTATGATCTGATTTCGGTAATACAAGTTTTCTCAAATACTTTTCAAGCAAGTGCTGAGATGGTTTCTAAATACAGGTCTCCGCCTCATCAGTTTTCAGCGCTAGCTTTGCCATGACCGAATCCCTGCGAGGATACGTGAAACCGCCAACAAGTAAATAAATGCAGGATCTTGCAAAATTTTGACATAAAAATTTGCTACAGCATTCATTAATTAACACACTGTTTTAGGTCATTGTTTTTTGGGCGCAAAATGTTATTAATTTTTATGATATATAAGTTACAATTTGGAGTTAGTTGGAAAGAACAAATGCGTTGCAACTATGTAATTAATCTGGAAAGTTTATGTTTACGTGCATGCCTAAATGATGCAAGTGAAACAAACGTGTTATTTCTAACAGAACTCCAGAAAACTGTATAAAGTGTAATCTGGTTAACATGTTTTCTCGTTTGTGCTTAGTGATATGCCTTGAACCATTTTAGTATGTCTTAAAAAATAATTTTCTTCAAATGATAAGGTTACTTTGACTCGTTTTGCTATTGTTGACTGGGATTACTAGCAATAGTGAGGAGTGTATAATCATTTTATGCATAACAGGTGGACACGGTAGTAAATATGTTAAAGTGTTTCCACGACCAATCTTGAACTTGGATGTAAAATAGTTTTGTGAAAAATAGATCACAATTTATATAACTTCATTTATAAAGCATTTTGACAATTCCGTAATAAATTATTACGCACCAGAATGTATATATAGCCGCTATATGTAAGCAAAATATTAACACTTTATTATTTATTACTTAAATATTTTAAGGGCACAAATTAGTTACAGGATAATGCATGTGCCCCGTAAATTGGAATTACAGTAGCATTTTCCACTCTGCACCAACGTAGTATGAGAACCAGTTTGCTGGGAGAGCACTAAATAATCTTTTAAAACATAAATTTTCGGTACTTAATTGCAACAGTTAAAAATCCATGACTTTCGATTGTAAATTCTGTATACTTCCTAAATTCGGCTTTAAAAGATTTTATATACAGAAAGATTATATGTATTAAATTTTCTCGCAAAATTAAACTTACATGTAACTTTATATAAAAGTGAAATTTTGTATGTCTCTAAATTATTTGGGACTCGGTTAAGCAGGGATTATTGTAAACTCGGCTCAGTCGATAAAAAACAGGAAATGTATGTTTCATGTAGCGACAGTTTAATCTGTATATTAATGTATTTTACGAACTATACGTTTTTTTCGGGCTAAAAACCAGCGATCTGGAGTTACTTGGAATTCTCAGTACTCAGTTTAATGAATAATATATCTTCATTCAAAATAATACAAATCATATAAGACTTTCGTTAGCTAACTTCAAGAAAAATTTTGGAATATTCGATGAGTCTAATTTAAAAATATATTTAATTTAGAGAAAATAAATTCCTATGCTTAGGCTACTTAGTACACAAATATAGTAATAACTTATGGAATAACGCTGGACACGCTTTTAAGTAGAATTCACTGCATACAGTTTAATTTTTCAGCTGTTTAAAGGGATTTAGAAAAGTTCCAGAAAATGTTGGACAAAATTAAGATCAACGTTATATCATAAATAATACTTTATGTACATGCGGATTATTTTCTACGCACCTGAAGGTTCTTATAGCAGGGTGTCGAATACGTTGAAAAAATATAACTATATATACAAACACATACACCTTTATATGAGCCTGCATGCGATTTGATAAAATATACCAATTTAAAAAAATTTACTTTAAAAAATAAATTTATCTGTGTCATACTGAGATCGTACGATAAGATTACAAAATAAATCTCGTGCATCGGTTACTTGAAACTTCGGTTACGAAGATGGCAACATTATAGCAAATGTTTGCGACAGCAGCTATGTAAACGTAAGTCCATATTGCACAACTGTAAAATTCCCCGTTACGGTTTAATATACGGTCTAGAATTTTTTTTTAATTTTTTTTTTCTCCGAATGTGTACGCAATTTTTAAAGCCATTTGGCGATTGCAATTATATTAGGCTGATGTGTGTGGAAATGAGAATTTTGAACCACCTCCATCACTTCAGGACGACTTGTGTCGCGGCGGCCGAGTGGTGCCAGCCTCCGTATCGCATTAGGGTGCGCTCCAACTTGCAGTACGAGAGGTACAGGGTTCTATTCCCAGGTCTGGCTGCGTCCCCAGTAGCCACTTTTGGTTGAACCAAGTTCGGCCCAACGTTTGCATGCTATACTCGGCCAACGTAGGCGTGCTACTTTGGCTCAACATTGAAATGGCACGTGAAACAACGTAGGTCCAACAAATTTTACTAATTACCTACGTTTGGCCAAACGTCGTTGGTTTGTTCAAATTG
The DNA here is from genome assembly GCA_003012365.1 of Medauroidea extradentata. Lineage (NCBI taxonomy): Eukaryota > Metazoa > Arthropoda > Insecta > Phasmatodea > Phasmatidae > Medauroidea > Medauroidea extradentata. The sequence continues at coordinate 41,278 of PNEQ01084562.1, forward strand.
TGTGTAATATATGCAATGCCAACTATTTACCTACGTTGGACCAACGTTTCTCTACAAAATACACAAAGGTTAAATTAGGCATTACAGTCATAATTATTTTTTTTTAAGTTACTGTGGGTTATAGAAATTGTTAAACATAAATTTAAAATTTCGTTAATAATCGAGGTAGATTTCAACTACAGTCAGAGCTTTTGTTGGAGTCATTGTTACTAGCAGCCCAAAACCTTACCAATTGTTTTACGCTACCACACGTCGCCTAAACTTATACGAAAATCAAATATGTATTTAATGAAAATTTTTGAATAGTTGGACATTGTATAACAAAGAAAAATGTATTTTGTGCTAATGATATGTTTACTAACAATGCCAATGTTCAGCCAACCTACATACCAAATTTTTTCAGTGGTTGGCCTACTGTGCTTACGCAGCGTTAACCCGACGTAAAGGTGCATACCTACTTCCAACTGTGTGTTTACTATCTTGTATCTAACAATAACCAAGGTAACCAAGGAATTTAAACTTTCAAAAATACTGCCTTATTATTATCTTGCATTTCTAATATAATGGAGTTTTTTTTATAAAGAAACACAATTTGTGTCACTGAGAGTGTCTGTTTACAAACTTGTTGTCAACGTCAGCGAATTTACAAACAAATGACTTTCCATGGTTGGCGTAATGTGGGTTTAAAAACGTAGGACAAATTTACTGAAAACAGTCTTAATCTACTCGTTTTATTTTGAACAGTTTACCAGCATGTGATTAACATATGCAGTTTAAAGATTGCAGAATTTGTACATGTACCATCAGAATCAAATTTTTATATTATGATAATTTGTGTTATTTTTCATGTGGTACCTATTTGGAATTTTTAAGACACATATTTGTTGCTAGAGCAATGGTGGTTCAATGTAAAATTATAGTCCTTACATCAACTGTATGGTTAGCGACTTGCTACCAGCTCTCAGCCAACCTTCATACAAAAGTTGTTCTGTGGTTGGCTTTATCTGGGCTATGCAATGTTGGGCCAACATACTTAAACAACAAATACCAAACCGTTGGAATTTCAACAATTTGCCAACATGTAACCAACATTATATATTTCATAGAATACAAAATTTTTGTTAATGCCACCGTAATAATATTTTCTTAAATACAAGGAGCACTGGTGTCTTTCTAAATGTATTTTGGATTTATTTATAGAATGTGTTGTTAGAGCAATGTTGGTTCTATATAAAATTAAGTATCTAACACCAGCATTATGATTACCAACTTGTTACCAACGCTCAGCCAACATACATACAAAATATTTTTTATGGTTGGCATTGTGTGGGTTATGCAATGTTGAACCAACATACTGGGAAGAACCAATTATCCAAAAGTTGGATTTCCAACGCTGATCCAACATATAAGCAACAGAAAAAGAATTGCATAGCATTAATATTTTAGTTAAGTAACCTTATTATGTAATAAACTTTAATAATTGGTTATGTAGTATTTTAAAAACGAGATTTTAAAACTCTTTGTGTAAAATGTAGAAATTGCAACGTTGACCTAATTTAATTTTACACACTAAAACCCAACAGTATGTTTAACAACTTGCTGCCCACATTCAAACCACAAAATTAAAATAACAATATTTTGGTTTTCCAATATGTTCAGGCGTTTTCTACTTTAATATATCTATTTTGAGAAAGATTCTCATTCGTTGAAATATAAATACTGTTTGAACATATTTACTGCCATTCTATTTTGCCCAACATTGTATTTATGTGTGTTTTCCAACACAGCATAATGCCAACGGTTCCAACCTATTCACAGCGTTGGCCCAATGTTGGTTGCTACTGGGTGTTAATTTGTGTTCGTCTAAATATGTCACAATCGTCACACTACAAAAAGTAACTTACAACTTAGGCGTGGATTATCTACATAAGGAGGCGCAAGCCTTGACGATTTACCAAGCATTAAAAATAATAAAATGCGGGTCCTTTTGCCTGCCACCAAGAAGAAGAGGATTCGATCCCCAGTGAAGTCGAGTCACAGATTTTTGCATATGGGAATCGTGCCAGGTGATGTCGCTCGTCGGCGGGTTTTATCGGTGTTATCCCGTTCCCTTACCCTCATTCCGGTGCCCATACATTGTAGGGCCTCATGTCATGTCGTCATCCGAAACAAGCAGATGACTACGTACATCTGCAGTTTGTTTTGTGATACACTGAACCTTAGGTATTCTCAACAAACGATATTTATTTATTATGTGCTCCAAAGTAGCTCCGAACCACCTCCGTATTCTCGCACGCAGATAAGAAGCCATACGATGCCGATTCTAGACGGATTTTCCGAAGCGGTTACATTCCGCACCTACCACAGCATTTACATATTATTTTGTGTAGCGTATCCTGGGAACATGCAGTTCAGATGGGGTATTTCTGAACGCTGCAAACAAATGGCTGGCGCAGTTCTTTCTTGCTCTGGGTCGGGAAGAGGTGTTCTGATAGATGATGAACAACACGACCAGGCTGTATACAACTGCTAATTGTGAGCCTCATCCTCTACACTCGGCTGTTTCCCGTGGCGCGGCGCGGCGCGACATGGATATGCCATTACTGTGTCAGCGGCACCACTGACAAATGTGCTGGAGCGTATCGCGCTGCCCCTGTAATCATCGCGATCCTCCCGCGAGGATGATGACATTTGCGGCCAGTTGTGCGAACAACGAATGTGCCGGGACAAAAGTGGGCCCTGCGCCAGCTACACCTAACTGCGGGTAAGTGCCGTTAACGTGATTCCCCCCCCCCCCAATCAACCCCTTCATTCTACCACAGTACTCAACCCCTGCCTACTTGTACAAGCCCACCCAAAAAATGTAGATACTATACTTCACAAAATATGTGATAGTACGTAGTACACAATATTTCGTCAATATCATGGTGACTAGAGGCTTAATAATTATTTCAGAGCACCATGAAAAGGAAGGCAATCAGTCACATCCAGTCTACCACTGCAATCTCCACAATTGACTAGCGAAAAAGTTCCTTGGACTAAAAATATAACCACAGCCATTTTAAAGTTATGTGTCTAGTATATTCCACTGTTACACCTCGCTCGATATTCACTTCAAATGACATATTTTTTTTTTAGCATATATTAAACAATTTAAGTTACAATTCAAGTGTTAATATTTTATCAAAGTTGAATACGGATCTAAACAACACTCCGATATTTATCAATACGCCTTTTTCAAATATTTATTGTTCTGTAGTACCTAACTAAAAACATTAACCAGACACAAACAATTAACTTGACCAGCTGTTTTATTTATGTGCGTATTTCAACGACGTATACCACTGCAACACCTTGCTAGATAATTACCTTTAACTTCATATTGGTACATTAAAATTAGACTGTGTGTACAAAGAATTAAATCTATATATTCTATCACATTTAGAAATTTATATATATTTCGCCCAAACACACACACACACACACACACACACACACACACACATATATATATATATATATATATATATATATATATATATATATATATATATATAACAAACACTGCCTTAAATAAGTACTGTATACTTCAGGACTAAAAACATTAACCATTTAACTAACACTTGTAAAAATTTTACTTACATATTTACATATGCATGTAGTAATAGTAACGACTGCCTTACCTACCGCTTAATTACAGCAGTTACAAATTTAGAAATAATTTTAAAAATTAGTTTTACAATAAGCAAAAATTATAAATTAAAAATCACAAAAGATAAAATACAATGCTATAATTGTAACTCTTGAAAAAAAATTAAAAAAGGAAAGAAACACATTTCAGAAACTATTAACCTCATAAACATACACACGTCCATGCAAGCAGGTATTAGTGACATCATCCTGTCTTTAAATTGCTTTATCAAAATCACTTTCTTATTTTTTAGAAGAGCACTTTTAAATATGTTCTGAAAGAAATTTTGTTTAAATGTATCCTTAAGGGGGCTGTGAGACAATTTTATTGTATTTTTTAAGTTTTTGAGCGATAACATTTATTCAAATTGTATTATATAAATTTTCTCTTCGACAAAGCATATGATATATTCTTAGTAAACTGCTTAAAAAATTATATTGGAATCTTTTATTAATTTGTCATGTAGAATAACTGCAAGACAGTTACAGGTAAACATTGTTGCAATGATTCTGCTTGACGAATAAGTGAATGATTTCATTGTTATTTATGTCAAGCAATTTACCAATAACATATATTGCTTTGTGAAACGATAAAATTTAATAAGACAATTAAAATTAATGGTATGGATCAAAAACTGAAAATACCACAAAGCAGTTTAATACTCCTGCTTAATTTCACTCCAGGTTCACGCTGTAGAAACGATAAAAAATTCGGAATAAAAACTGATAAGATGCTTGGGTAGAAGCAAAGTCATAGTGGCTTTCGAAAGGATACCAATTTTGTGACGTGAGAAATATTTGAATTTATTTTTTATATTTCAATGTGATTTATACAGTAAAGAAAACCTTCCTTCAAAGTAGTCGGCTATTTAGTTTATATCTATGTCTATTCGCTGCCGTGACAGATTTACGTAATGACTTGAAATATTATTACGTGAGTATTAGATTGAAAATGTTATGTCCAAATGTATGTTGAATTTTCTGCAATTTGTTAGCTTGCTTGCCAGTAGCGTCGCTGTAAACTACATACGGACATTTAAACGACGGGAAAATGAGTTTCTGGACAAAATAAATTTTCTCGCGTACAGTGTGTTTGTTCAAGCTCTTGAGTGAGTGACGGACAGCAAAGATCTTTCTACTTATGCTAGCTACGTTGGGTGACCAACTTTAAAATCAGTCGTGTATTATGTATGTGGTAACTGCGTTTCCAAGATAAACTATCAAACTATGACAACTTAGTTGCCAAAACCAGGTTGCTACCAATTTTTAAGTTTCAATATCTCATTTGTTTAAATATATGGGATAATTTACATCTGAATTCAGGAGTCATGCAAGAACATAATATCTTAAATGTGTCTCGCAACTAGCTATAATGTACAAAGGATCGCTTTGCCAACCAGAACTAAAAACGTTTCTCAATCGACTTCGGAAAAAAAAAGCTGAAACACACAAAAAATATGAAGGGCTAAAACATGTAAGTTATCGCATTTTGCCGCGTCCATGTTATTAGCCTGGTACTGATATTATGTGTATAGTTACTTAAACAAAAGTACAATACATTATTACGAGACAGCGCTAAATCGCGCGCAAGCGACCAAGCAGGTACATCACTTTCCCCCAACCCCCTACCCCTCCTCTCTAACGATTTTTGGGTGCCACACATAGCTGCGCATCATTTATTCCTGCTTGACGTCACTGGCTGTCTGGGCGGCGAGCATAAGCCGTCATCGTTAAGCCGTCCTTGAAGGGCATGCACCTGGGCCATCATCAAATGTTACCCAAACACCTAGAATCTTAGCATTGCGTCAACTGGCATCGTCCCCGATCTGTGAGGAAGATCTAGGCGTCGTCGATGCTGTGCATAAATACAGCTTGCAGTTGCCTAGAGTACGTGTGTTGTTCAGTCAGTGCGTAAAGGCAGGCAAGACAACCTCGACAGCGAAGGCGACGTTCACTAAATAGACGACGATGGCAAGGATCGGCGTGGAATGAACATATAGTGCAGCGGAAGTGTTACATTTTCGTATGACGAGCATTTAATTTGGATGGAACATATGGGTGGATATAACGTTAGGGTAAGACTATTACTGCAAATATTGTGATATTTATGAAAATAGGCGTTCTATGAAAGTAAATTTTTGTTATGAGCACTGTTCTGTGAAAGATAGCAATTTTTAGCTGTATACATAGAGTAGATATTTTAGATGTTAGGTAGAGTAATTGTAAATAAAATTGATTATTGTTGCGAATATTAGTATCTTTATAAGTGTTGTAAAGAATTATAAAAAAGGTATGTAACAGATATGAAAAAATAACATAACGTAATTATATAATTAGTTTTTCGTGTACTCCATCCTGAACGAGCCTGGTTGCACCAATGACAGTAGTTCTATTTCACTTATTTACTAGCACAGTGTCACTGTTATGATACTTAAATTCGATAACGACTAGATTTCGGCACACTGACATCGACCTGTGCGGACTTCACCACACGTAATTATTTTAATTATTACATACTGTGTTGAATAGTAGAATGTACTCATGTGCTTATGCACCGTCTCCACTTTGAGAAGTCCGTTCAATCAATATTTCTATGCTTCAAATTTTATGTTGGGTATCAAAAATCTTATATTGTCTTTGTGACATATGAATATATTTTATAGTAATCTTGTATGTACTATTATAAGTAGCCTTGTCTGTCATTATAGATGTTTGGATATATATTATTGTTTGCTGTTCTGTAGAACTGGTATAGGAAATAAGTGTTTTCATATAATTTACACAAATTCTCACTACGTTTTAGCTATACCGCTGAAAAAATTTCTACACAAAACCGAAAATTTAATAAAGCAAATAGAATCTCCAATAGCTTGCAACAGTGGGCATGAATATTTTTTTAATCTGTGCAAAGCTCAGCTGAGGACAATGATAAAGTTATAATAAAAGAATATAGTATATGATGACGCAGAGGAAATTATTTCCCTCGGCGATGAAAGTATGTTATAAAATACTGTATATGGGAAAATTAAAACACAAAACAAAAGAAAGATATCACGTATTAGCATATTCGCAAATAATCCCATTTATCAATTTATGTACGAAAAATTAAAGATCAGATTCCTTGACTACCGTATAACTTACATTACAAGTAAATGTACCAAAGTACATATAGGGTTTACGTTTATTTTTGGGCCGTGAGTGGAAAACTAATTAGTTTTCCGTTCATAATATGTCTAAATTAATATTACCTATTATTTGATATTCCTTATGAACATGTATGATTTTTACTTTGAGGGTTCATTCGCACCTACGTTGAGGAAAGTACGTTTATCAGTTATGCTTGTAACTTCTTACTTGCACGTTTTACAAAATAAATATTTTATAGACAGTGATTTTTTTATCTGTACATTGCACTTATTTCCTTAATTTTTTGTACCTACTTCGTATAAAATAATAATCTATGTGACTGGTGTTCCTGATTAAATATCTATTGTTTGACATATATTTCTACACATTTTTCAGTATTTCTGTCCAATATCTACATACTTAAAATTGAGGCGTTGACAATGAAAAGTAGGTAAGTGCATTTTTTTTGCAAAATTATATTTTGCAATGAAAATATTTTAAGTCCCAGTGCCAATGAACTGGAAGAGAGGTAAGTGCCTATAATGTCAAATTATCGCTATATAAACAAATGGTAAGTGGCAGTGAGTTAACTCCATTTCATTTGGCTTAGAGAAGGAGGTAAGTGCCACAATATTTCTAACAGGTTGTAGGAGTAGGTACTCTGTGGGTTGTAACCTTATGCTTATGGTGTTTTTTTTTGTGGTTTTGGGCAGTTTTTATACTCATGCTTTAACTTTATATTTTACTGAGTGAGAATGATGCCACGTCGTTCCGAAATTTGTGTCCAACGTTTTGCAGTTCAGCTAACCTAGCTCGGTTATTTACATCCTTGTTACATTTATTATGGTAGAAATTCTGTATGTTTATGCTCATGTATTGAACTCTTTGGTACGTTATTTATGGTACTGAAATGTTCACGTATTAACCTCTGTGATACTTTACCTGTGGACAATATTTAGTATGTTTATGTTAATGTGTTTACCTTTCTCGTGAAGATGCCACCAAAGAAAACTGAGAGCCATATTCCTGATAAGGTAAGTGTACAGGAATTAGGGTTATATTTATTTAAGTACATTCAAATTTATTGAATTCATTGTCATTGCCAGTCAGGTGTAGGGTTATTGCTACAGTGGATAAAAATATGAGGATTATTTTTGTTCCAGGCCAGCTGCAAATTCCACTACAAGTGCAACTCACTCGCAACTAATGATATCCGGATTCTTAATTCGGAATTCAGCAGTTAACCCCAGAAGCTCAAGGTACGTATCTGAGTCGCATTAATCTGAAGACAATTTCTCGCAGGCATCATTGAAAATATAACGATCCTTCGCAAAGTAGACGGCAAACATCCGCGACCTATACCCAAAATCTCATGTAAAGAGGGAAACGTGCAGATCTGCAGCAAAACATTCAGAAAAATATTTATGACTTCAAATAAGAAGAATGAAAACCTATTAAACGTTTTAAGAAAGGTCACGTGGTTTACAAAAATGGTCGCGGTACTAATCCGGCCTCGCGAAGTTGATAAACGCCTCATAAAAGTCCATGTACGCTCATTCCCAAAATAAAGCAGCCATTACTCTCGTCACAAATCCTCGAAGAAGTACTTGAGTCCTGACTTAAGTATTCATATAATGTATGTTGGATTTAAAGAAAAGTGTCCAAATTTAGGCATTGATGGAATATTCTATCGCAGGGTATTCAAACGGGAATTTCCCAATTTAAGTTTCAAGAGGCCGAGAACAGATATCTGTCGAACTTGCGATAAGTTAACAGCAGAAATTCAGTCTGCAGTTGGAGTAGCAAGACTCCCCTTACTTAGTATGCGAGAATTACACCAAAGAAAGGCTGAAAAAACACTGAAACTTCTGTCTTCCTCGATTCTGCAGGCTCAATATCCGTCAAGTTTAGTGACAACACGGCTATAGATATGCAACAAGTTGTGGTCACCCCTACTTTAACATACAGTGATAAGATTTATTTGAGATAACTTTCAAATTACAACTTATGTATCCATGTAGGGAACACTTCTAGAAGTTTCATGTGTATGTGGCATGAAGGTATTGGAGGACGAGGAGGAAACGAAGTTGCATCCTGTTTACTCAAAGTGCTTATGTCGCAGTTCACCCTCAACAAACACCTAGAAATTTGATGCGACAACTGTGCAGGACAGAACAAAAATAGAATGGTGTTGATTGCTCTTGTTTTTCTTGTAGTGAAGGGTTATTTTGAAACCACAGATTTGAAATTTCTGGTTTTAGGATACTCATACATACCTTGTGACCATGATTTCAGCGTGATAGAGAAAAGGAAGAAGGTTTGTAAATGTATGGTATTTCAGGAGATGGCAGGAACATCAAAACTACACAATGAGTTTATCGTAGTTCCTATGAAGAGACCAGACTACTTTGATTGTGGCCTAGCAAATGAAAGTTTTATCAACACAAGTTATTCGCAATTATCTTCCAAGTCATGGATTCAAGCGTCCGAGGTGGATCTGCTCCATGTAAAAAAAAAAGAGAGCTTCAATGACGTGGAAGACTGGGAGAAGAAAGACATCTTCAAGAAAGGAAAGCACAGCAAGTTTAAGGATATGAAGGATTTTGCCATACAATGGAAAGCTCTGTCCGTCAGTGCAGGTAAAAAGGAAGACATACTGAAAATGCTGCCATACATTAACCGAAAGTATCACAAATTTTATCAAGATTTGTGCAAGTAATGCACGCCCATAAGCAGTTGTAAAATATCACTTAGTTTTGTTGGTCTGTGACTGAGGCAAAAAAAAAAAGCTATTTTCTGACAATGTTTCGTATGATCTTTGAAAGAACTGTGCAATGGGACAGCATGACTGGATTTATTTACTTGGACATACTCCACTCGTGTTCCTGAACCCTGTGTGTCTACCTGATGACGGGAACAGATTCCAGTTCCCGAAACGTCGTTTATACTGACTGTTTGGAAAACTACTGTGTTTTGTTTCGTCTCATCATTTGTGTCGTTTGTTGTTTTTTCTGTTTGTGTCCGACATATTTGTGTTTTGTTTAGTCTCATCGTTTTTGTTGTATTTCTGTTTGGGTTTTTGTCTCGTCTCATCGTTGTGTCGCATGTCAACTTAGCTATTTTTATATTCTTGTTATTTCTTTTATTTTCTGTTTGTTCATTGTTTTCATCTGACCAGATTACAGTTTTGGAATTTCATATTGTGTATGTATCCTGATGACTAAAGCATACTCTGCATATTTATGTTTTCTTGTATTATTTTTAGTTTTCTTTTAACAGTCATTTATTTCGCAATGGAGTATGTCCAAGTAAATAAATCCAGTCAATGTTTCGTATGCTACAACAATATCATGGAATAGAAATTGTCATTTTTGTTAAAAAAAAAAATACAACACAAGAATATATACTTTTGTAACTATATATTTAGTGTGTTCACATGTAATAATATAATAATATTATTTTTTACTTCATAGATCGTTCCACATGAGCGCATTTATTTACATAGGCAGTTTTTAGATTATCCTGTAAAATTTATAAAATGGCCCTTACGTCTCTTTCATTGTCAACGCCTCAATTGTCCTATTTAATGTATTTGAAAATTAAATTACTTGTATTGAAACATGTCCATAATCGTAATTTTAACTCATAAAGAACTTTATTGTAACAAGAAAGTTTAAAATCAAGTGATCTACGTGAGTGAACCGCGCGTCCAGGAGTGAATATAAAATACGCGCCTACTGCATGGGTTACTTGCTGCACTCATACAGGCAATTATGTATGTTTGTTATACTGCTTGTTTCTAATCTAATAACAATATAAAAATTTAACTTATTTTCTGAATCTCGTGTTCTATGTTACTTATACATTCCCTAAAACAATTGTCATACAATATCACAAGAAAAGTCCCTGAAATAATGTTACAAGATGAGTCCCTGAAGTTTACGCCTACGCTACTTAAAAGTATCCGTTTGTTAGATCAGCGAGAATGATAACAATTTCTCGTAGTATTGATTTGTTTTTATACGGACAAAACTAGTATTCTATACATTCTCATGAAGTGTTACGTAACATGATCATGGTCTTACAAATTAAAGTTTTACATTTTACTATACATTAAATTGAAATTTTTTCTTCACTAATGTCTGAAATTGGTTAAATGGAATGACTACAGTAAATATTAAAAATAGTACTGAATAATATACAACATGCCTTCTACGTTTAATAACTATCTTATATTTAATCATGTTATAAACGTTTGTTAAATTATGTCTAACAGATGCCAAGAAATTTTACTTGGTCTATCTTATAGAAATTTAGAATATTTTTTAAAATTTTCACCTAATATCTCTAAAACTCTAAATTTTAAATGTGCTATGCTAAACTACATACTTTGTGGGTTTAATGGAATAATGCAAATAGAAAAACACTCCAATTCATTCGCAGACTGTGAAGTATGTTTATAACACTATCTTTACATAAGGAAATTGGTAAATATATAATAATACCTTTTCACTCTTATAATTTATCAAAAATATATTAGTTATTAAATGAAAAACATGACTTATACATATATTTAAAGAATTCATTTAAGTAGTGAGTATCGACAAGTATTAATGCTTAATATTAGTTTACAGAGTAGAAATTTATGCATTTAAATGTCTATAATGTCTACTGAAAAATTAATCAGGAAATGGATGACTTGAAAGTCAAGTGGGCAACTGCAGTAGTTGTACAGTGCGTGGCTGGTAAATAGTTGAGCGACGTTAAACAGTCAGCATTATTGGCAAAATTAAAATAGATACAGCCACTGACGGCTTAAGACATTCTATTTTATGAAGATACAGCTCGTCGACGATATTTATTATGTTCCGCGTAAGGAGACCTTTGGAAAGGTCAAACGAACAACAGACCATATTATTGCATAGCGGTGTAAAATACGTTTCCAGACCAAAGAATATAAAGTCGGTGAGTATGAAATTGAATGTGTCAACTGAACTGAATTTTACCACGTACCATGAAAGAACAAGTTTGTAAGTAGTTAATTATAAAGGTGATAAAGCTCATTAGACAATGCGGAAAGTACAGATATGCAGAAAATTGGAAGAAATCACTAAATGCCTGAATTGATAATAGATAGTCTACAGGAATTTGCTAAAAGGGTTTTCGGAAAAAATTAAGAAATCTCAAATTTATATTGTTGTGCCTTGAATTCAATAATAATAACAATAATATCCCTCGGAATGCAAGTCCGGTATATTTTTAACCAACACGTAATTTTACTTTATACGGGACAACGGGAAATAAACGCTGTATGAACTGCCTTATTCAAGTACGGGTTTAAATTACACACAAACATATGATTTATCACTGACAGTAGAAACAATTAATGAGGATCTTGATTGAGTTAACACATGGTGTAGCGAAAATAGTATCAAACTAAACCCAAATAAAAGCTCGTTTATGACAATCGAAACCGCATAGGCCGTTAAAACATCACGAGTTTATTCAGGAATAAAAAAAATAGTATAATCCCAGAAGTTACCATAGCTAAGAGCTTAGGCATATATCTCGACTCTAATTTAAGCTGGACTAAACACGTTTCAGGGTTAATGCAAACAGGTTACTATCTGCTAAAGTACATGCAAAAATTCAAACACATACTACCAACAAGTTCAAAGCTGAAAATCTGTGACCTGCTAGTCCTATCTGCATGTAACTATTGCTCTTATCTATTTATAGAAATCGATTAAACACTTCGGTACAGAATTCAGAAACTTCAAAATGCTTATCTTCGTTATGCCTATAATTTGAAAAAGAGGCAACACATTACGGAATATCTGCGACGCTCTGGTTCATTGGGTGTGGAAAACAGAAGACTGCTCCAACTAGCCAAACTGGTCGATAAAATAAAACAGTGCAAACAACCCACGTATCTTTTTTAATAAGTTAAGAGAGCTTAAACCAAAGTACATGCAACTAACTCGTCATAAAGACCAACTGAAAGTCCCAATTCACAGAAGTTCTTTTTATAAAAATACGTTCACTTATATAGGAAGCAAACTGTAGCATGACTGGCCGCCAGGAATAAAACACTTAACGAAAGAAACATAAGTCCTGTGAAGAAAATTAAAAAATAGAAACCAGTACATGCAGTCCTCGACTTTCATACATTCAACTTTCATACGTTTCAGAAATTTATACGTCAGTTGTCAGTACCCAAAATTCAACATTCATACAATGGATTCAGACTTATATACACTAAGAAAATAAAATAAAAACTCATATTTCGAGTCGGTCAACACAATAATTTTATTTGATATTTATTAGGGTGGGCTGAAAAAATTAACTTTTTTTTCGAAGTGCTATAGTGCGGGAAAGTTGCCTACCAGAATAAGAAGAAAAAAAGCGTAAAGGAATAAAAAAACGGTTGATATCTTCCAATCGCGCATCGATGCCAAAGTTAGTAAAAATGAACCAAATTTAATATTTTTGTTTATATTTAAAATATGAGAAAAAAATTTTCCGAAATGCTATAGTGTGGAAAAGTTTCCTCCTACAATAAGAAGAAAAACTGCGTAAAGATAATAAAATATCGGTTGATATCTTCTGATCCCGCGTCGTTGCCAAAGTTCATAAAAAATGGATCAAATTTAATATTTGTTTTTTGTTTAATTTGTAAATATAAGAAACTTTTTTTCGAACCGCTATAGTATGGAAAATTTTCCTCTTATAAAAATAAGAAAAACCGTGTAAAAAAATCGGTTGATATCTTCCGGTCGCGCATCGACGCCAAATTTTACAGAAATAAACAAAATTCAGAATATTTTATGCTTTTTTTAATTTCTGTGATTAACACCAGATAGTTTACAGTCTTTGTGTTATGACTGAATCAAGAAAAATGTTTTTAAAAAATACTATTAACATCCCAATGTTTATTGGGTGTCCAAAATTTGAAAATGGGAATTTACACAAATTTTTCAAGTTTCAATGTGCAGCTCTTCGCTCATTCTGTCTGAACAAAACAACCCATAACTCACCACGAGAAGGTGGCTGCACATCGAGGTCAACCCACACCCTACCAAGCCAACCATCCATTCCTTTTGAAATCATACATGCCTGTGTGGTTCAAAATAAATATGAATAATAATTTTACTGATGGCCCAAATCATATTTTTCTAACCATTCAAACATCACGGTATTTATCTGAAGACCTACTTCAAATTGTTGATCTGGTAATTGAACGCAATGCATTCTTTGCGCACACTGAAAATTCACTGTTGACTATGATTGTTGATGCCAAGAAACACATTCGGGAACTTGGCTACAGGAGGATTTTAAAAGTAAGACAAGTTACCTCTAAAGGAAAAACTATTATAAACTTTGCGCCACCTAAGATAAACTTTGAAGCCACCAATTATATTGGCGTCATTGATTGGAGGTACGTGTGTGTTATATCCTCCTCTAATAGTACGAGAAGTGTGTGATGATATTAAATCTATCATTAATTCTGACGCTAGACCCATCAGAAATCAAAAAGTTTCCCTGTCAAACGCAAGCATTCTAGAGATGTGTCAAACTTGTGACTGAGGCCTCAACTAAAGTATGGCGTTATGCAGCAAAATAAAGCTACAGCATATCTACACTGTTTTCACGATCAGTTATGCCTGATTTCTCACAAAAGTCAGACTTTAAATGTGTACATACTACTGATTAAAAGAAACTATAAAAGTAACCTTGAATCATTGAATCAATTCTACAAAGGTGAATAATCCCAAATTTTAGATCGTTGGCTGGGTAGGGTGTGGGTGGAACTCGATGTGCAGCCATCTCCTCGTGGTGAGTTACTTCACAATGAAACTTGAAAAATTTGGAAAATTCCCATTTCTTCAAATTTTGGGCACCCGGTAAATATTGGAAAGTTAATAATGTTTTTTAAAACATTTTACTTGATTTAGTCGTAACAAAATGACTGTAGACCATCTCGTGTTAATTACAGAAATTAAAAAAAATACATAAAATATTTTAAATTTTGTTCATTTCTGTAAAATTTGGTGCGAGCGGAAGAAACTAAACGATTTTTTATTTCTTTACGCGAGTTTTCTTATTATTATAAGCGGAAACTTTTCCACACTACAGCAGTTCGGGAAAAAAGTTTTTATATTTAAAAAATAAACAAAAATATTAAATGCGGTCCTTTTTTAATAAATTTGGCATCATACGCGATCGGAAGATATCAACCGATTTTTTATTTAGTTACGCAGTTTCTCTTCTTATTCTAGGAGGAAACTTTTCCACACTATAGCAGTTGGGAAAAAATGTTTATCAGTTTATCTCAGATTTGAAAAAAAATTAAATTTGGTCCTATTTTCATTAAATTTGGCATCCATGCGCGATCGGAAGACATGAACCGATTTTTTATTTCTTTGCGCAGCTTTTCTTTTTATTATAGGAGGCAACGTTTCCGCACTATAGCACTTCGAAAAAAAAGTTATTTTTTTTGAGCCCACTCTAATATTTATCCTTTATTTTAACGGTCCGCAGCAGTTTCCATACAAGTATTTATTATGTATATACAACATAATTTATGAAATAAGTATGGTTACGTACGACTCGGTAACAAACAGCCTTCTCATTTTAATGTGTGGTATTGAAGTCATTATTATTTTTTTAAAACAGAACGCCTTTAATAACATACAATTGTATCATTAAACTTTCATACTTCATACATTTGGCTTTCATATATATACATATTTTTAATTATTTATTATTTATTTATTTTTTAATGTATGGAAGTGGAGGACTGCGTGTACCAAGTTTTGAAAATTATTAGGATATAAAAGCAATCATTTAAAAATCCATTTTTAAAAATAGGCAGTGGATTTTTTTCTGGAGAGATAATGCTATGAGGATATGTTAATGTCGCAAATATTTGTTATTATTTTCTTGGCTTAATTATATTATAGTACCATAATTTTGAACATGTAAAATTTTATAAATTGTATTTAAAGGAATTTTCTTGGCTTTTGGGATTGAGCCGCGTCTTGTGTTGCTTCTTGGACAACGTTTCGGCAGATCTTGCAGCTACCATCCTCAGGTCTATGCAGGATCAGACTGGGGCCTACTGGTGCAAGGTGATCCCCTTATATAGGTGTCTCTGCTGTGCTGCTCTCTGATTGGCTAGCTGATGTAAGCACGTAGTGCTGCGGGCGATTTGAAGTTCTGTTTTATATTTGTAAACTTTGGCAGGGCTTGATGGTCACGGCATCTCTTCATGAAAGTCAGCGAACAGAGAAGTTTAGCTTTCTTTTGCCTTAACTGGTCGAACTTCCTCGTCAACCTGGTCACTTCCTCCCCATAGAGGTTCTTCAACAAAGATTGCAGGCTTTCGCGGCCATTGTCGTAATTTTCTTGGCTTTTGGGATTGAGCCGCGTCTTGTGTTGCTTCTTGGACAACGTTTCGGCAGATCTTCACAAGACGCGGCTCAATCCCAAATTACGACAATGTCCGCGAAAGCCTGCAATCTTTGTTGTATTTAAAGGAGTATGTGTCATTAGGTAGGGTATAAATAAGGTTATTAGGCTGATCTTTAAATTAGTTACTAGAGTTTATAACATTCATTAAGAATTTTGACTTAGATGTAAGCAAACAATTGTTATATTTGTTTTTATTACCTGCTTGTATGTTTTTTTATTTCTTTCTCAAATAATGTTGTCATTATACACGTATTTGTTGTGAACCGGCCCAGAGCTGAACATTGCGTGTGTAAATAAATAAACTAATTAATTAATATAATTATTATGTATGTATAAATATGTGTGTGTGTAAACTACGCTGGATTACATTTTTAAACTTTTTCATTTCACTTAATTATTTAATTATCCAGAAGGTAATCCCTCGGACAGCGAGCTTTATTTAGTTGTAAGTCTACTGCAAGAGACCAGAACACGTACTTGTTAATAAGTGGGTATGTAAATATTATACGCATATTTATCATCCGTTAACAGGAAATAAATCAATTTTAAGCTAACGTGTACGTTGTGTTACAGTTGTAGTACGCTACACTGCAGTCCAGTAGCCTACAGTGAAAGCCGGCGAGTGCTTATACTACAGAACAATTTGTCATACTCAATCACATTTACTGTTGTCTATTTACACCAAAGGTTATAGTGGACGGAAAGGGGTTAACATAGAATCCGAAGTTGTAGAAAGGGCACATGTCACAAAATTTAAACTTTTCAAGTGAGGCAAAAAAAAAAATTACTTACGAGTACATAATTAAAGATATTCCAGTACAATTATTTTTCTACTCGTGTATTGCAATCGTATACCACTGTCAACATAATGACAGCCTTAGGTTGCACATATTTTGGAATGTAATATAATTTGCATTGTGTACCTATGTCTCTTCTGCAAAGTGAGTGCTATACGAACACGCTTCCTGCAATATTGTATTTAATTCTCAACATCGTACAAATATGGACATAAAACAATAACATCTAGATGACATTTCTTTAGCAGATATTTCGTCCTCAGAACTCGACATTGTACAAATAAAAACATTTAGTATTAAAGAACGGGATTTATCTTATAAACAGGTTTTTCATTATTATAAATAATAAAATCATCTCTGTACATTCAATACTTTGCAGGAAGGACGCGTATGTTCGTTTGGTGCATTTTCTGCATATTTTCATTTTATATTGCCTCCAATCCTTTCTACACAGCTTGATGTTACTAATTTTAAAATTTTTTTTAAACCTTAACGTGTAAAACTATTAGGCTACTTTCCGTAGGAAAGAAGTAAGCTAATTAGATCACCTTCTTGTCTTTGTAGTTCTGGTTGTTTGTGTCCGCGTGTGTCCCCCTTAAAAACTTTTGAAACAGTGGGCCAAATTCCATCAAACTTTGTACACATATAGTATTTTGTAACCCGAGTAGACTTTAATATTTTTATTTAATAAATAATTTCAAAATTACATGAATTAAAAATTTTTTCGATCAAGATAGGTGCCCAAAAAACCGAATTTTAGAAATTTATAAAACACGGTTCTCTTATGTATATTATTTGAAAACGACGGCCATTTATTTTCTTTTTATCATATTTTTACTAGAGATGATGGTATATCGTGACAACATAACCTTGAAATCACTGTAGTTTTATGTTACATGTATGAATGGGTGATATACGGCTGACACAATGTAGCTGTCTGCAGACCAATTATAGGCATCAAATATTACAGTAACGGGTTTCTTATTGGCATAGTCGAATAGGGCAACAACTCTACGTACAAGCGAAAGTCAATCATGATCTGAACGCGCTTTTAAACCCAGCAAACAGTCAAATTTTCCTGTGATATACCATAATTTTTAATTATGTCATATGTGTCATCCATTTCCAAAACATGTTAAGCCCACACATTAACGAAATTGAGACTTTTGCGCCATTGTGTAGAGCCCAACATTAAACGTCGTATGAAGAAGTGAAATAGAAGGAAATCCAGTATTTTTTCAACTAAAAAAGGATTGAACTCTCGGTACAGTTCCAAAATTCGTCAAGTTCAAGGCCAAAACAGTACCAAAACATTTTATATCGGTTAGCAGAACAAGCTACGAAAGTCGTTATGTCCGAGAAGCTCTATGTGTACATTTCGTAACACAGAAACCAAATGCATTTATTCACCGAATGTGGACAGAAATAAGCTAAATTAGGAGTTTTGTTGATTGTCTAATTGCGACTTAAAATTTGGTTACGTAAGTTGGTAAACATCTAAAAATAACATTGAAGTACATGTAATAAATAATATAACTTGGCGGTTATGCTGCTCTTTTTATTTTACATGACGAAATTGAACGTTAACATATTGCAATCAAAGATAGGGAATTGCATACTTCAGCAGAGGGAACAACTTTTTCTGAACGATAAACCATTCGTATAGGGTATCGAATGTTACGGTTGGCAATATAGCACCGTTCAATTTGGTCACGCAGTAGAAGGAAAATGCCGGTCCGGGGACAGCGGCTGGCGGCTGAGGGTGTGAGGGTGACCTTGACCTTTGACCCCCTTGACCTTGACCTTTGACCCCTGTAACCCGACGCCATCTTGTTTCCGGCCGCCATCTTGTTTCCGGCCGCCATATTGTTTCCGACCGCCATCTTTAATGATGTCAATTTCGAAAAATTAAAAAAAAATAAAAATTTAAAAAAATTTAAAAATTAAAAAAAAGTTGGAAAATTCTGCCATCTTGTTCCGACCGCCATCTTGGAGGTTTCTTCCGAGTATTCCAAAAAAATTTAAATTTCCATTCCATCCTAACCCCACATGCATTAAAAAATTAATTTAATAAAAATAAAATCTTTTTAATAAAAAGACTATTTAATAAAAATGTTTTATATAATATAATTTTATATAACAATTATTTAGTTAAAAATTCATCGGGTATGCTCGGCCAAGCTCGTTAACCTTCGACAATCTTCGGCCATGCTCGGCAACCTTCGGCTCGACATTCGTAAGGTTCACGTGCTATGCAGTATACATGTATACATAACCCCTAATATTTTTAATAACTAAAAATGTAAAATCTATCTATATTATTTATTATTTAATTTCTTGCGCCCCATACCCGATCAACATAACCCTAATATTTTTAATAACTAAAAATGTAAAA